>JAECUM010091018.1:0-34088 GCA_016617855.1 Megalonaias nervosa
CGGGAAACAGCACAAAGTGTTATTGGGAAACACCTCCATGGAACTGTCACTGGGTAACGTTAAGTAAAATTGGTTGTTCATAATTCCACAGTTCTAGTATCCGAGGAGTCACTGGAAGTGAGAGGAGTGTCTAAAAGAGGATGGTTAGGGTGACTGTTGGAACTGACGTTGGACACAAGACTCCCGTTGTTGTTGTTTCCGTTAGAGGAATATTTCAGAGACGGATTGGGAAGAAGGTAACCAATGCAACTGCTGAGTAAAATGGTCCACAATTGTTTATCTCCTTGTTGCAAACTCAAATTAGCAATGGCAGCACCGATGACACAATACACCACAAAGATTTGGCAGAAAAAGACGATTTGAGTTTTAGGCACACGTTCTCCACACCACACCCACAAGGGTTGTTTTTGTAGATCTTGCAGAGAAGAACTGGGGGAAGGAGTGGTCACTGCAGTAGCTGAGACTGTGTTGAAGGGCATGATGGTCACTTCTTTTTATAGTCGATGAGTTGCGAAGCGTCGATCCAAGAGTCAAAACTGGGAGGATATCCTTTCCAACGTACTTTGACTTCTTTGACACGTTTCTTTCCTACTTTACGAGTTCTTCGATCGAGAATGCTTTCGATCTCGTACACGTCGTCTTCTTTTTTGGTCACACGTTGTAACTCGGGTAAGTAAAACGTTCCTTTTAACACTTCCCCGTTCATGTCCTCTAATTTATAGACGGGAGGATAACGACCACGCACACGTTCAGTGACACGAAACAATTCGGTGGTCCAATTGGGTAAGTAACCTTTGTCGAAAGTGCGTTTGGTTTTGCCAATGCGTACCCAATCTCCCGTGGCCAACACTCCACCTTTCTTGGGGACAGGCACTGTCGTGGACGGTCCAAACAGGCGCTCGAAGACGGTCACTTCGTTGTCGGGAGTCACTTCTTGGGGGGCACGTCCAATGCTCCGATGGTAAGATTGGTTGTACGATTGAACGAGGTGTGGCAAGACGTCAATGTACTTGAGAGTGTGTTGATGCGTAAAATATTTCCACATGCGTTCTTTCAAGGTACGTTGAAAACGTTCCACGATGCTGGCTTTGGTTTCGGGATTCTCGGTGGTGAAAAAATGAATGTCACGTTTCTTCAATTCTTTTTGGAAAGCTTGGTTTAGAAATTCGGTGCCTTTGTCCGTTTGCCATCGAAGAGGGTGACGACCACTTTGTTTCAACACCAGTTTGAGGGCTCGCACTAACTCACTGCTCGATTTGGAAGTCAATGGTACGACCCAAGCAAATTTGGAAAAGACGTCGATGACACAAAACAAATATTTGTAGCCACGATTGTAGGTGGCTAAATGAGAGACATCGGCTAAATCGGCTTGCCATTGGTGATCGATACCCTCCACTTGGGTGCGACTTCTGGAAAATTTTCGTCGAATGGGTTTGTGTAAGGTGTACGTGGCTTGTTCTTGTAACCAGCGTTGCACCTGAGGTAAACGGATACTTTTCAGTCGAGTTTTGGCAGCACGATACAATTTCTGAACTCCTCCGTAACCTGCAGGATGAGCTGGATCGTAGTAAATGCTGGTTAACACCTTCTCCATGTTTTAATAAGTGATCCAATTTTCACGAATGCTAGTCTGAATGGAAGGAGGGGGTGGTTTGGAAACGGTCTTACGTGTCCGATGTGCCACGGGCGTAGAAGTGAAAGGTAGTGGTGGTGGTGGTGGTGGTAATGGAATGGCTTTGGTCTTCTTTTCTTTTTTCACTTCTGGTTTCCCTTCTTTCTTTTTCACCTCTGTCGAAGGTGGAGTAGACATCATCTTTTTAACCCAAGCTTTAAGTTCTTCTCGTTGCGGTGTAGGGGAAGGGGTCAACAAGGACGCTGCAATCTTACTAGGAATGGGAGCTGCTGACGGTGTTTGAAAAACTTCTCGTGCCTCTTCTTCCTCAGGCCTTCGTGGGGTTGTGTCTGTCTTGACCGCTGGTGGTGGTGGTAGTGGTGGTGGTGATGGACTTTTCATCAAGGCCTTAAAATCTTTCAGAGTGGGTGGAGCTGTTTCGTCTAAAGCTTTCTGGTGAAAGAGTTGCAGTCGTTGCAATAATTGACCGTACCGTTGCGATTTTTCCGTTTCTGACAAATCGCTGCGATCCATCAACGATTGCAGTTCGTGTTGTATCTGGGACATCTCGGTCAAATGAGGATTGGGAGGTAAATGTGGGGTTCGTTGTTCTTGCCAACGATGGTATTCCATCCATCGTTTGTAAGGGACTAAAGCTAGTTTTCGTCCTTCCATCAGATTTCAAGGATCACGTCTGAGATCTTTTGATTTCAGAGGTCCCTTTTATCTTCTTGGTCCTTTTTATCTTCATCCTCCCATGTTTCCCAATACTCCTTGCAGCAAGGGTCCTCCTATTGTTCCCATTACTCCTTTCAGTAAGGGTCCTCCTATTGTACCCATGACTCCTTTCAGTAACATGGGTAAAAAGGGTAAAATTCCTCCGCGTTGCACCAACATCTTTTTCTTTTGACGAATAGGTATTTTCTTTTGGATCATTTGACGAAGAACGTGTCGATGTTTGCCTAAGCATTCTTTCTGGTGTTTAGACAAAGGTATTGTGCCTTTCAAGACATTCAGACAACATTCGCACACGGTATCAATAACATCTTTGGAGGCTGTTTGAATGAGTTTTTTTCGCATGGGTGAAGGAGCTTTGGACAGGACGGACAACATGTCCCAATGTTTGGCTAAACGAGGTGGCAGTCCTTTCCTTTTCTTTCCTTTGGAGGTAGAAGAGGAATGTCTTTTTTGGGGTGACATCTTTCTCAGTGGGTTTGTTGGTTCCGTGGCATACAACAAAAAAAATTCACTAACGTCAATGACTTGTCGCACGGTCTTTTATCCTTTTGGGGGACTATCGCTTTGTCATAAAGGTGACGATGTGTTTTCCAAAATCACCAAAGAATCCTCCTCTTTGGTGACTCCTCTTTTTCTTTGGACGAGTGTGCCTTTTCTGGGGGTGACGTCGATGTTTGACTAAGCGCTTCTTAGGATGACGTGACTGTCTTTTTCGTTTTCCTTTTCCTTTTTGGACCGAAGAAGAAGAACGACGATGGTAACGGTGTACACTTCTTGGAGGGAACATCTTTGGACGTGCAGTAGCACAAAAAAATACTGATCCGTATGGCTTGCCTCAGGTCATTTTATACTGGAATGCGTCGCCACTGATTGTCTTTACGTCGTATCAACTTGATGACAGGTAACACACGCCGTGGAGGAGTTCGCAACGGACTAAATCGAGACAGTTCTTGCTTGGACAAATCCAGTAAACTCTGTAACACACCCGTTCTCTCTTGGACTTTGACTTTGGGGGCAGGTACTTTGTGAGCCGCGGCTACTGCCGCTAAAGAGGAAGAGGGTGTCACTGCTGGAGGAGAAGTTGTTGGAGACACTCTCTTGCGAGTAAAAGCTGTTTTCTGTGGGCTTTTCTTTTTCTTTTTCTGAGGTTGTGACCTGGTCTTGACACCCTTGCTCTTTTTCTTTTTCTTCTGGGTACGTTTGGGTGTGGCTTTTTTCTTGGGGACAACTTTGGGAGCATTAGGATCCCATTTTAAGAGGGAACGAATGATGACACCTCCTAAAGATCCACTTCCTCCAGGTTTCAAAATGATTTGCTTTTTGGTTTGAGTGTCGATGCGAGGATCGGCTAGTTGCGTCAAGGCAACTTTGTTTCTCTCAAAAAAACGTTTGGTTTGATGTGGAATCTGAATGATGCCTTGCAGTAATTGACGTGCTGTCACCGTAAACCATCGTAAGACTTCTTTGAGACTAGCTTCTAAGACACGAGCACGTATTTGTGGATTTTTTTCGCGACTGATGCCGTACAAGGCACGAATCAATTTAATGGGAAGATGAGACTGAAGGGACGTCATGTTGACAATGTGTGAGACAGAGTCCAAGTGACCGAGGTTTTTATAGATTTTTTGGGGTGATTAAGTCGACGACGGAGACGTGTACACGATAGGTCCTCCGTCTTGGCACCAGGGGTGAAACAGATGGGTACGAAATCGCAAATAATCGGGAGTAGTGGGTTTTAAATCCACGAGTAAATAAGCGTGTGGGGTTTGAGTGGCATCGTCGTACGCATGAATCAGCCAAGGCGTTCCTAACTGTTTGGCTAAGACTTGTACTTGCGATTTATCTCTAGGGCTTTTAAACAACACCAAGTAATGAGCATTGAGACTGATGGTACGATGGGCTTTACTTTGTTGAAACAAATTTTGGGTAATGTAAATGACACTGGCATTACGATGATGCCCTTTGCGCGTAAACCAGAGTTTAATTTCTTCTTCGTCTTCTCCTAACATGTCGTCAAAAATAACCAAATGAGTTTGACTAGGGTCAGACACGATTCCGTCGTCTTCGACAGGAATGCCTTCCACAAAGACGATGGAATCGCCTTGACTTTCTCGCAGAAGGCTGTACGCCGATTGCCACTCTTTATAGCACCACACGATTCGTTGAGGAGGACGATCGATCAAATGATGTTTATGTTCGATCAAACGTTTGACAAATTCGGTTTTGCCTGAACCGCTAGGTCCAGCAATAAGCATGTTAAAGGGATGGCGAAGATACAAGGCCTCCCAACTAGTCCGATCTACGTGTTCGTCAATGACTTTGACAGTGGAGGAAGAGGGAGCAGAGACAGTAGAGGTAGCCATAGTAGTAGTAGTGTAATAAAATGTCACTTGTGACACGAAGACAGACAAGACAAGAGTTTTTATACTTTTTCAGGACACGTTTATTGTCATCTTTATTAGTGAACAACACGAAAGACAAAAATACATAAAAGCCATATGGTTAAGTACAGGAATAAAAAACACAACAAAACGACCATAGTGGAATATAAACAAGTCTCTGTACAACATTTTTTGTGATCAAGAGGTGAAATCGTAGGAGTAGTGTGTAATGTTCTGAGAGTCTGTACATTCCTTGGTTCAGTCACACAAGGGTCCTCCCGAAATGGTCTTTCAGGAATGTCAATGACAGTCCTGTCTTGAAGAGAGTGGTTTTCCTCGGTGACAGACTGTTCTTCTGGTATGGACACTAACACAGGTTTAAAAGTGACTTTTTTCACGGTACGTTTTAATGTTTTAGGATGACAAATCTTGGGCATAGTGTGCCACTTCTTTAGCCCAAGCCTCAAACCCCCAACTTTTCCAGTCACGTACATCTGTCCAGTGAGGGTGTAAGTCACAAGCTACACACACGTCGTCGTACACATCTTCAGTACCTAAAAGTTGACGAATCTTGTTTTCCCGTAGAGGTTGAGAAGTATCCAAATGAAAGCGCAAAGCTTTGAGCAGAATGAGTCTCTCGTGGACATTTAAAGGGATCACTTTCATGTTTTGTTTTGGAGTAATAGGTACTGTTCGTAAAGAGTCCACAAAGAATCAGCTGGTAAACGAAATCCCAGAAAGCAAGTCACTAAGACACACACTACACGTCGACCCCAATTCAATGGAGACAGTTCTCGTAATAGGTGTTGGTAATCCTCTACCGTTTGAATACTGTCATTGATTTCCTTCCACGGAATCTGTTGTATCACGAATGATAAAGGTCGTGGCATGGTAGAACGTTTTTATACCCTCTTTTTTCGGCTGCTATAAGTGTACTTTTTGCACAGAAGTGGTCGTATTCCGTCGGCGTATTCAAAATATTTAGTCACTAACTTGCACATCACACGTCGTTCAGAAGTTTCCTCTTCAACTAAGTTTACATTGTGTACAAGATTTTGGTAACCCTCTAACTCTTCTTCTGGAATTCGATGCAGTAAGTGTACCTGGTAGTAAAAATAATCACTATCAGCAACACAATTCTTCTTGCTCACGAGTAGTTGATCAATGTCTGACCACTGGAACACTTTCATCAGAATCAATCCTCTTATAGCATTTAGGTACCAGTGGTTCCAACATCGGTGACGTAACGGATGCAATGATTCTTTTCTTTTCACTTGTATTTTGACGAACTCACAGTAAATGCATTCTCTCAATTCCACAGGCAAAGCACGAATGTTCTCTTGTAAAGTATCCATAACCATGTCAGTCAAACACTTCTCCTAGAGCGAAAGTAATGAACGTAGTGGGTAATTTCTGACCACTGCCATTCCAGGAAACGGTCAAGAATGTCAATAAAATCTTCAAATGTAAATGGTCTAAAGCGAAATAGTAGAACGAACGCACACTTGATCCATATAAATCGGACTTGTTTGTTGACTTTGGTCAATTTCCTCTTATGAATTTCTCGACACAAATGTTCTACAGTCACTAATTGAGATTTGACTCTGGCAAGTCCCTGCCATATGTCCTTGTAGATCTTCTCTTGCAATTCGTTTGGTAATCTTTGAAGATTATTTTTTACATCGGGTTTAAATACTTGTCTAGGGATTGTCCAACGTTGGACTCCTAACTCCGTAGCTAGCTTTTTACACAACATGGTAGGGTCACTTCAATGACGAGGTCCCACTAAAGGCAGGTAGTGACACTCTGGAGACCATTGAGCATGTTCCAGGTAAGCGCAATCTTTCTTCTCCCACTGGTGAAGTGAGACACCGCAACTGAAGCACTTGACTTTATCTCCTTCGCCCAAGTAGATAAATCCAGCTCTGGCTAATTCTTCGGGGGTAGGTCCTCCTAGATATTTTGGCCATTTTCCTTGGAAGGTTTGCAATCGACTTTCAAAATCACAGTATTCTGGCAAACGCACAGGGAACGAATATTCGTCTTTCACAGGTTCATTTCGATGAGGGTACGGTGAAATCCTTAGGAGTTTGCTCAGTTTTACATGACATCCGTAGGGTGGTAGTCGCTTGGTTTCCTGTGGAGGTGGCCATCCACCATGAAAACCAGTAAAGTGAAAAGGTGTGCGATAACGAGTGGCATCGCTTTCACATCCGTCAGGTTTGACACGTACAGCATCACTTTCCATGGTAGGCATGGTAGTAGAAGTAGTAGTTATAGCAAAGTTCCCATGATGATGTGGTACTGAATCACTAAGGTCATAGCGTACGGCATCCCTATCATCGCAAGGCACAGCATCGTACTTGAGTTTACTCTTACTGGATACTTGCTGTGTGAATGGATTCATCTTTCTCGCTTAGCAATGGTAGTCACAATGAACTATCGACCTTGAACGTTGTCCCTTTTTATATGCTGACCAATATCGGCATGACCGTACGGTAAAGTGAAGTGATTGGGAAGCCGAACTCGCTTCTGGTACACGATTTGATAAACTTTTTCCAAGGGTCGACTGACGATTTGGTGTGTGGGTAAACGTACAATCTTGTGCGGTTCGTGGGTGGTCACTTTAAAGTTTCGATCCTGTCCAGACTGCAAGGCTTCTTTCAATATGCTAAAGTTCACCACTCGACTGGTGCGATAATTAAGAGTCAATCCTTTCACTTTACACTCCGTGTGCACATCTCCTTGATTGTTCCGGTATTCGTAGCCGTAATTTTTGGGACCGCCACTTGCAAAACTGAGAATCTTGTGGTCGGGATGCTCGTCCGTCCAGGCTCCTAAACGGTCTCCTTCGATGACAGGGTGAGGTTGACCCAGGCGATCAATGTAGATGCAACTGTCCGTGTCAAAATACAGCACACGATCTCCTAATAGTTCTAAAGCTTCGTACAGTTTTAAGCGAGCATGGGCTGTCACGTAGGCCGCAATGATGACATTTCCAAATTCGTCGGCTTCTACAAAGTCCAGTTCTTCTTCGTAATTGATTAAGAGCAAGTCCTCACGAACGACGTCCACGTGTTTCATGTATTTGGTTTTGTCGTGAATCATCTGCAAGTATCGGAAAGGTTCTGTCAAATACTCCGTCTTGGGTAAACACGGTCGTTGTGCCATTTTGCCCCACAAACAATTCAACATCACTTTGGCAAACGATCGCCTTCCTTCGTTTTTCTCGATGTGGTCTAAAGTGATGCCTTCCTGCTTCCAGTATTTCTCTTTGAACTTTGTTTGGTCGTCGGGAGTGTGACACCAGGAAGGATATCCGCTAGCTTCTTGTTTCAGTTTCAAAAAGGCATTCACGTAGTCTGCAAAAATGCCTTTTTGAGAATCGTCGCCCTTGTGGTATTTTTCTGTCTTGGGAAAGTGGTAAATTTCGTACACTTCTAACAGTTGGTATCCCAAGTCCAGAGCTTTAAACAATTCCACGCTGACCCACGTTCCCGTCAAGGCTCGTTCTTCCTGAGTGTGCTGACAAGGGTGGTCTTGGTTGCACGTTTCAGCACAAGTACGACACAAGGGAAACATCAGTTTTCCTTGGCAATGATGTGGTAAAACGGGATGGTACAAGTTCGTGGGAGGCAAGACTTTACACTTGATCAATCCTTCGTATTGTCGAATATTGTCCACGTCGATGTGTTCCGTCAGCAATTGTGGGTGCCCTGCGGGAAAGTGACAATATTTGCACACGTACGGATACAGAGAACACACGTCCAAGTATTTGATTTCTTCTCCTTTCTCCTCGTCGACTTGGTACAGCAAACAGGTGGCATTCGTCCGTCCTCCGTACAAACTGTCCCGCGGGTTCAGAGGGTCCACCAGCTTGTAACTTTCCACGATGCGCTTAAACTCGGGATCGGTTTTCAATCGCTGATCGTACTCGTGTTCCCACATTTCCACTACTTGGTATCCTTGCTCTTCTAACTTCAAGCGTCGCTGACAAGTGGCCTGGTACAAGTCTTCCATGGTCCGTTGTAAAAACTGGTTTTTAGTGTCACGTTGAGGGTAGCAGATGGGACATCCGTGAAATAAGCACCCGTTAAACTCGTACACGATCTTGGGGTTTTCTAAGTCCCAGCCGTCTACTGAATACCTTCCGATGGTCTTTTCGCCTCCTCCGTTGCGAGCATGTTGGATCCATTTGTCTTCCTTCTCACACAAGTAATGTAACCAGCGTAGGGCTTTGACCGAGTATTGACGTTTGACAAAATTGGTCGTTTGAGGACTGATGACAGCTAGGGTGTTTTCGGGCATGAATCGTTGACGATACACTAAGGAACACGCTTTGGCAATAGTGCAAGCTTCTTTCAAAGGATCGATCCCTCCGTGTTCCATGAACAGTTCTCGAAATTTTCCACAGCAGCGACGTAAAATGTCTACGTCGGAACGACAATATTTTAACATTTCTTCTTGAAAGTCAAAAGGGTCCGAAGCGTGAGTCTGGTACCATGCGTAGAAAGCTTCTCGTTGTTCGGTACGCATGTTGTCGGGGTCGTAGTAGTGAGCCTCAGGCAAATGGGGTAGAACGGCGTGTTGATTGGCTTCGGTATTGAAAAAGTGTGGAAAATAGCCTTTGGCCATTTCTGTCATGCCAAACGTTTTAGGCATGCGGCTCAAAGGCATAGCCAAGTAACTCATTGAATCTTTAAACTGTACTTGTCCCACTTGCATGGAAATGATTTTGACTCCGTTCAAAGTGACTTTCGGACGTTCGGTACTTTGTTCCGTATAGTATCTCAACAGAAATTGTCCATCGTATCCCGAGAAATTGTGAGCCATCACCGTGGCATGGCGATGACAATCTCCGTAACGTTCGATATCTTCTTGGCTCCACGTCTCGTCGATAGGGTTTAAGATCCATTGGGCAAAATCGGCCAGTGTGTTCGATCCCCGAAAGATTTTTTCACGTCCTCCAGGAATCTTGCTGCAGTAAGGGCAATGAGTCAAGATAGGCTCTTGGATGCACTTCTCGCACGCTCGGTGAGCCACGCAGAAATTAGGAATGTGAATGCCAGTCTCTTGCATGCATTCGAAATCGAAAAAGATGAAATTCCCTTTCTTCTTCTGGTCATTCTCTTCTTCTTCTTCATGTTTGGAATGGTATTTTTGAATGTAGCATTGGTGTTCCAAGTCCACGGTTTGGCGACAAATGTGACATCGCTTCTTTCCTGAACAGACGTGCGCCTTGGCATTGTTGGTACGTATGCCTTGTCCACAAGTAGGGCACAATCTCAAGAGCTGACAAGCACATTTCTGCTGTGAACCTTGCGTCTTTAGGTGTTGTTGGTAACAGGCAGGACTGACAAACGTGCGCTGACAAGCAGAGCAATGCACTCGTTCTTGTCCTTCGTCCAGACAGGGTGTAGAAGCTAAACATCCTGAGCATTTCGATCCACAATGCTTGTGTTGCTCTCGATTGTTATAGCCATAGTCACATTTCTCACAGTAATAACTGTATGACAGGAATGCAGTGATACTGGTAATGGCATCAAAATGTTCATCGTGATGATAGACGTGAATGTATTTTCCGTCTTTAAAATCTTGACCTCGAAACAACAGAGGTCCGCGCACTTCTTGAGGGTGAACTTTCAAGGTGTAACGTGGAGCCAAGACGTCTTGCAACTTTTGCATTTCAGGAATGCCGCAGGGTGTGTCTTTAGCTAACCCCGCTTGCTGTAACAGGAGTTCTGCTTCTTTTCGTTGTTTGGCTCGGTCCGATTGTTGAATAGTTTTCCAGGCTCTTTTCCATTCTACCGTATCGTTCTTGTCGGCATACGTTTGTCCCACCACGATGGCACGGGCTAAACACATCTTGTCTTTTGGATTGTTAATTTGGACGAGACTACGCTTGAGGTTACGCAAGTTGTCTACCAACATCAACTTTTTTTTACCTGTCCCTTGGGGAAGAGACACGTGGGTCATGTACAGTGTCGCTTTTCCGTCCGTGATGTGAAATTTGTCGTTGGATTGTTGTACGTGTTGAATCTTGTCCATGATTTTGGAAGGTGTCAATTCTGTTGGACTGCTAAACTCGATCCAAACGGGAGACTTCAAATTGTCGTGATGAATAGAAAGTCTCAAGCGATCGTCTTCTTTGGCTCGACATTGCCGTTTTAGTGTGGTTAACAAAGAATCCCACACATCGGTGATGAACCCTTCTGCTTTTTCCAAGGGTACGTCAGACTTGAAATCTTTAAATTTCACTGCGTACGTGTAGGCTGTGGTTCTAAATTTTCTGGAAGAGCGTTTGTCCGTCTCCCGAATATGGTAGTACTTTTCAGGGTTTACGGGTGGTAATGGACTTTGATTTGGTGTAGACTCTTTAGGCTTCGATTCTGGTTCACTCATCTCATCTTCAAAATCGCTGGCATGAATTTGTGCCAAGACTTCAGCTACTGTGCGAGGCGATAAATCACGTTTCTGCCTCTTACTTTCTTCTTCTTCTTTCTTTTCGAAATGATGCGATCGTTTCATCTTGACGGCAAAAAGTCAAATGACTACCTGTGAAACACCATGAACCCCTATATATCTATGTCAGACCAGGGCATATATAAAGGGCTAGTGACTCCCCTCTCAGTATTCATTTCGCTCTCAAGCCGACCAGCACAATGGAAGAACCCACACAGATCGAACTTCTGATTAGAGCATTGCGAGGTGTGATAAGAAAGTTTTCTTCAGACAAGCCAACGGACTACTCTCCTTCCTTTCGAGATAAAAGTCAAGATACTTGCTATATCTGTCAAAAGAAAGGGCATTGGGCTACAGAATGTCCAGACCGTCAAAGAAGCAAGGCCAGTGTCAAAAGAAACAAAAGTCAAGATACCTGTTATCATTGTCAAGAGAAAGGACATTGGTCTTCAGAGTGCCCTAAGAAACAACAGGAGCAGGAGAAGGAGGAAGAAGAAACAGAGGTAACCTTGACAAAAGAAGAACCCAGACACGTTCAGAAAGAGAAGACAGAAAAGAAAAGAAGACGAGAAAAATGTGAGGAAGAAGAAGAGGAAGAAGAGGAAAAAAGTGTAAAAGTGAAGAAATTGAAAAAACAGAGAGAGTGAAAGAAAAAAGAGACAGAAGAAATCTATGAACTTTTTTAAAAGTGTTGTGTTGTGTTATGTTGTGATATTGAATTGTAAAAAATTTGTAACAGAATAGACCAAACTGAAAAAAACGTAAGTGTCTCTTGGTTTTCATTATTTAGAAATAATAAGGACCTACACTCATACACTCACAACACGTACATCATAGGGTTAAAGAAGGGATTTTGAGTTTTAATTGATTTTGGCAAAATGAATAGTCACTCTTTTCGAGAGTATTGGGTAGCCCTGAAAAGGACTGTTGAGTGTTTGTTTTTTTCCTTAGAACAAACTCAGGAACGAGAATCAATTCGCTTTAACTGTCTTAAGCCTTTGCCACGGCCAAGGCCTACTTGTGGACTTGCTCCTGTCAATGATCTAGTAGATATCACTAGGGGTGGTATCTCTGGTGTAGTCACAGGGTTAGGTTGTTTGGCTCGGGAAGGTCTTTTTCTCTTGGGTCGTAATAAAGAAGTCTGATACATTTGTTTCAGACTTCTTAACTCGGCCAAAATGTCCAAGAGTACCGTGACCGTTTGACTTTCGCTGTTCTCCTTCTCTCCTAGACTTTGTTTCTTCTCTACTGCTTCTTCTTCTTCCTGTTGTTTCCTTCTTGCCTCTTCTTCTTCTTCTCGCTGTTTCTGTTCAAGAAGAAATGCTTGCTCTGCTTCTTTCTGCTGCTGTAAAAATTTCTCCAATTCTTCTCTCTGTCTTTGTTTAAAATCGTCGACACGTGGTAATGAAGGAGAAAGTGGCGAAGGTACTGGTACCGGAACAAATTCTTGGGAAGAAGATAAAAAATCTACTAAATCCCAGTTGAAATCAACCTCTTCGGGAAGTAGCACTGTGTTCACTTTGGTAGCTGCTGCTGTACCATTACTTCTCGTCTCCACAGCCGGTGCACCCCAATTCATTGTCTTCTTAGGTTCCGTCATGTTTCACAAAACACTACCGCATCGATTCACTGCGCACAGACGCTAGTGTGCCTATATAGGAAATGTGACGTCACAGGTAGCTCTCTTCGGATTGGAAGACAGACTCCGCGAAGTGACTGAATTTTGTAACGCGTGTTGGGATTGGTGAACCCTTTCAATCCGTTTCGATCCGGTCTTCCACTATAAATAAACGCGGTTCACTTCATTCCCTTCACCTGTTCTCGTCACAGAGAAGATGTTGATCGACGTAGAATCCTCTACTTTGGTATCCTCAATGCTGTTCCGTACAGACTTACCCATGTATGTGAAAACAAAATGGACTGTCATCCGGATCACCGGTGCCACTCTTTGGAAAAGAAGATGTTATGTGGAAAGACAAGGCTGTCTTAAGCGGACTCTCATCTACGGACCAGAAGTGAGACACAGTTTAAGACAAACTTTGAGAAATTTGAGGAAGATAAGAAGACCTATGCGATGTCCTGTATGTTAACAGAATGGTGTTAACATCACATAACAAACAACGGCCCTTTTCAGGGCCACTTCCAATGCCTCGAAAAGATCTTAATTTTCATTTTATCTCCACCCTAAACGAATATATATAAAACCCTTCCTCTACTAAAAAAAACACGAACGCTCTTGATTCGTGTTTGTCTATAGCCCTCTCTCAGGTAGCCTGACGTCACAGTACTTCTCTTTTTGCTACATTGTTACCAGTATGACGTCATGCCACCTGGCGCTTATCGCTCTACAAACCCACAGTCTCCTAGTAGCCGCTCTACCAAATTTCCATTGACGCTATACAGGCCCAGGGTGTTCTAGTCCCTCTACCCCATTTTTCCATTGACGCTATACAGGCCCAGGGTGTTCTAGTCCCTCTACCCCATTTTTCCATTGACGCTATACTAGCCCAGGGTGAGATTTTATTTCTTGAGGCTATACTGGCCCAGGGTGAGATTTTATTTCTTGAGGCTATACTGGCCCAGGGTGTTGACCTACTCTTGGGGCTATACTGGCCCAGGGGGGGGTCTGTAATGCTAATTCCCATTGAGGCTACGGTACCCCACTATACTACTAATATATCCAAAAATTTAAGAATAACATTGACACAGAAAATATTCAAACTCAAACAAATATTAAAATCACACAAATAACATATAAAACTATTCCGAGTTTGTCTGGGATATAATCGATGGGGTTATTAAAACTCGAAGCAGACAACAAAATAACAGTCGAACCCATACCTACCCTAAAAAGATCCCTGATAGAGCCACGATTCGTGCCTATGAATCCAGTATAGTAAGGGCTACTCAAAGCAACTCCTATAGGCAGAAATAGAGTGAAAAAAGCATTATTCGTATCCTATAATAGAACTGCAGAACTCGTACCCAAAATCCCAAAAGAGCAAATTAAACCGGATATCATATGCCAACACGAGATGCACTTTCCAAGAATCCCGGGATTCTCAACATTGTATCTAACGCAAGGACCTCAGAGAAAAAAGGAGGCGGACTATCGATATTCGTCATTGACGTCATCTCAAGTGAGTCTTTTGAGGGTGCACGACATCCGCTTAACCGGAAAAAAACCCACCTCTCCTGGAGAGGATACACTAGGCTATGAGATCTACAAAGCCTTCCAGAAAAATTGAACTGGCAATTTTGAATCTGCTGAATGCGATCTGGAGATGCAGAAATTCCAACCAACTGGAAAGATGCCATTGTAATCCCTAATCCGAAACCCGAAAGGATCCAGCATATACAAATATGTAAAGACCCATCTCCTATTCCAACAATATTTATAACATGATGGAGACGATGATTAATAGACTGACACACCACCTAGGAAGTAAAAATTTGTTGTCCCTAAACGAAAGCGGATTCCGCAACAAAAGATCCACCACATACCAACTCATACGCTTGGAATCGAGTATCAAATTGGCTTTCAATGCTGAAAAGAAATGTGACAGAAACCTAATAGCATTATTCGTGGATCTTGAAAAAGCCTATGACCTTATCTGGACAAAAGGACTAATTACGAAGTTAAGCCACTACAGATTAACAGGACGCATACACAAATGAATTGCAAATTTCGTAACCGGTCGGATAATCCAAAATCGGAGTGGGAGACTAACTATCAGAGGTACACAAGCTCGCAAATCGAACTCCACGGGGGAGTTTACTTAGTTTGAATCTGTTTAGTATCATGATTAGAGACCTAGAACATTCGATGGAACTATCCCGTTGTAAGGGTGCAAATTTCTGTCGATCTATGAAGAGCACATTAATTTTGGCAGGTGAACGATTAACTAGATTTATGGGGACCGGCGCGTGTTTAAATCACCATAATGCACGGATTGTTAATGGTTGTGTCAGGAGAGAAACTATTCCTAATTAAGCATTCGTTTATTTAACAAGTCAGACAGACTGGAAGAATAGGGACAACTTCGGTCTTGTATCGGAATTGACAGATTTTAGATTTTCCAGAATTAGTTATTTGGGAATCTAGAGGTCACGCAGACTACAATTTGGCGCCTAGTTATTAAAGGCGGGAGATGTATTTAATCCGGATTGGTTACGCTAAATAAGGGGCGCGATTCCCACACCAAAATTCTTGGTTTTAATATGTCCCATCGCAAAATTTTTAGTCAGTCTATGCTTTTCTGCAAGAGAAAACAAATGTAGGAGACTCCGAGTTTGAATTTAGAAGAAATTCACTCGTAAATAATTATCCAAGGGATCGGATGCCTGGAAAGACGACGGACAAAATTTTGGCGGTAGAAGCGAGCAAAGCTTGAAAACACAAGGTATTTTGCGCCAGTCTCATGTAATTCATTGATATCAATATAATGATTTGTTTGATTTATTTGCTTATATTTGCATGAATTTATTAGTTTAAATTCGTAGATCAATTTTCTTGATATGAATACAACTGTGTGAGTTCATCTATATGAATCCGTACAATGATATTCTTTATATAAGTTTGACGAATTGTTTGAATGTGTCTTGATTGTTATAGGAAAATATGTATCTAAGAATTTCATGCCTTACTTTAGTTGATATGAGTTAAGAAAATCCGTTCGAATTCACCGACCTTAGATGATTTCACGTATGATAAAGACTTGAGTGCGTATTGACTGAAATTAACGTTGTTAAACCATGAAGTGAGATTTCATATATGCTAGAGACTTGAATGTGTGTATTCGCTAGAAATAACGTAGTGAAGCCATGTAATGAATTTCATTCATTCATTTGTGTAATTGAGACGAGACCGGAACTGATGTCTCGGGGGATGATAATGTGAGTCAGGTTGAAATAATCCTTAGGAAGTACATTAATCTTATGAAACTAGGTTTGTTTATGGTCTGCCATGTTTAGCTTGACCAGATAGCCTTTGGTATCTGTTTGAATTCCGATAGAACTATATCTGACATTAACGAGAGGGGAGTAATGATCTCTTCCCAGTAGGATATCTGACAGAAGATTTAGGTTGCTTCTTTGTTTATTTTTGGAAGGTGAAATAGCTCCACGAGACGCATCCACGTACCTTCCTATCGAAGTATCTACGTATCACGTACTTACATATCCACCTACCCACACAAAGTTCGAGGGCCGAAAGAGGCGAGACAATAGAGAGTTTGGAGAAGGGAAAAGTGGAAAGGACCAAGACGAACAGTCCCAGAAAAGTTGGAGAACAGTCACAGTGAATTTGGAATGAACCGGAAATAATCAGGTTATGAAGTTGTACAAGGCAATGACTTCGATTGTTCACTCGATTCTATGATGAACTGATTCTATCATTTAAAACAGATCGGCTATTTATATAAGTATATTTGTGTTTGAAATTCGGTGAATGATTTATTTCGAAAAGAAGTGTATCTTCCTAATGTAATTCATTGTCACCGTTGTTTATGTAATTGATTAAATTGTCATTTTCACGTACAGGGGCTCGTGTCATTCTGTTTTATATATCTGCTCAGATCTCTATCTATTCCACCTAGAAGTTTCACACTTTATATTAATATTTACTCGATCCGGGCAATAACACCGAAGGCGATCACCCTCTAGATAACGATAACCAAATTTCCACTACAACCCACCCCCAACAAAGTGGGGGCTACGTAGCACCCGTCTGGATCTATCGCAGCTTGCCGACGACGTGGGCGAGCTGCAGTCCGGGAAAGATCAAAATCCTTAGAAATCCACGATGATACTTAAATGATATTATAATTAAATTTGAAGAAAACTACAAAATTCCTGGGGATGACACAGGCCCTTTAGACATAAATTGTCCCAAACCTACCGGGGAATAGGGTGGGGGAGAGAAAAATCTATCACCTGCAAAGAAAACTTAATATTAGCAACATCCAGGCAGAAATGATTATATACTCGGACCCGGACCCATGGACCTGTAAAACCCTTAAAATAATCTTCACTGCCTTAGAGTACGGGTCAAAACAAGACCAATCACACGAAATAATGGCAAAATTACTTTCGGAGATAGAATGGACATACAGCAATTTATACAGACGGCTCTAAATCCCCAAACCCTGGGCGCACCTCAGCAGCAGTCGTGATCCCTGGGGAGGGCATCATGGTGGGGGCAAGGCTACGCGATAACTGTTCCATTTGTACAGTCAAATTCTGGGCTATAAATGGATACAAAACGCCCAATCATCAAAGGCACTTATAGTTAGCGACTCTCTTGGAATCAGGCAAATCGTCCACCACAGAAAATGTACTGAAAGAAGCCAGCCTAAGACTCAAAACCCTGGACCAAAATAGTCACACTGCAGAATTCATGTGGGTCCCATCCCACATTTACATCCCTGGAAATGAAATTGCCGATAAACAGATAAATCTAAAAGCCTTAACATCCTATCCAGAATTCCCTCAACCAGGAGCAAAGAATTATCAACATGATATACAACATTATCCTTAAGTTACTTTTCTGCGACAGGAAAAAGTGGAAAATCTTAAATAATCCCCTATAATATACCAGAACTCTCTCTCTCTCTCTCTCTCTCTCACACACACACACACACACACACACACACACACACACACACAAACACACACACACACACAGGCACACACAAACACACACACACACACACACATATATATATATATATATATATATATATATGGCAGTGTATATATATATATATATATATATATATATATATATAGATATATTGGGTGAGGGGTAGCTAGGCCATTGGGGAGGGAGAGTAGAAACCACCACAACTAGTATGAGGGACTAAAATAAGCACCTCATAAAATAATGAATAATAGTGTAAGAATCCGCCAAACATATAAAACAAAACTAAATTGCGATATAATCAACATAATGAATTGACCATACTAACCAACTCCTCTACCTCCTAACACGCCCCACAAACAAATAACAAATAAATATTATCTAAAACATTTTATAAGAGTCTCCTTATCACTATCCAGCCAATAACTTAACACAGCTAAAGTTATACTAACACAGCATGCATCCTCTAACTTTAAAAATTAATATCTCTCTTCCTTAAAATGACATAGGTATCGGAAAATTGCCGGGAAATGAATCTTTCACCCTAACCAACAATTATACCTACGCCCAGATCATAAGGCCTGGCTACCCAAGGTGGCAATAGATTGGTTCACTTATAACAATGCACACATAGGACTTCTTAAGTTGACCCCAAAAAATTAAGGATATAAGTTGACCCTAAGCCCAAACCATCAGGCCCCGTCGCAAAAGGTGGCAATATTAGATTTACTTAAAAGGGAGATAAATGTAGGGTCCGATAACCTGACACCCAAATTAGTACGAGTATAAGGTGGTGTAAATCCCAGATCACCAGATCAACCACACAATGTGGTACCCAATTATAAAATAATACCACATTGGCATAAGTGGACAATTGCACCAATAATTACACATGACTAAACTATCTCAAACTATCTCAAAACTTAGAAAGTATTAGGTGGTCAAAAACCAAAACAACCATGCCCACCCATACAAGGTAGCAATGATTGAACTGAATTAAAATATACACTTTAATTTATCATAAAAGATCAATCTGATTAAAACCAAATCTCCACTGTCCTACGTGATGATCTGACAGCGACCGCTTAAGGGTCATGTTCTGGTGACCTTTGAATTGACAAATGGAAGTGCAGCTTTCCGAAATCTGAAAGTGAATCAGACCGTTCGGCACACATTGATGTTCTTCAGACATACTGCTCAGTCTTCCAAACGCGAAGATATAAGACTTCATCTCAATGGCTAAGCGGTCGCTGTCAGATCTTCACGTAGGACAGTGGAGACCTGATTTTTAATCAGATTGCATAAAAGCTGCAAATGCTTCACACAAATAAACCCTCCCTAAAATATCTGTTTGAAATCTGGGCATGACCCGATACTCAATGTTACTCTTACTTCAACTGTACTAACCATTACGGCCATAAGCATAGACCCTGTATTTTCAAAACTATAGTGCAAGATGGCATCTTTTGGAAAAAGCTAACCCTGGATCAAAAGGAGCTATCCTGCGGCCCTTGACGACCCTACTCACCCCTGGCCTCTTCCGGACATGCAAATTTAAAAAGTACGCGGTGCATACATGATAGTGTCGATAGGCGCGTAAAAATTACGCATTGACGAGAAATTAAGAAGTACGCCTTACGTTTAACCAGTCACACATGACCGAATGGCCGCACGCGACTTAAATCTAAGACAAGACAAGACAGTCTGGACAGTAGGATGAAGAAGTTGAATGTCGCAAGGAGACAGAGGAGTTCTCCTTCTCCTTTCGATTGAGCAGGCGTTATCCTGTGGTGTAGTCTGCTGTGAGACGTAGTCGTCATCCCAGAAGAAAAAAAGTACCTAAGACAACTCACCAACTAAAACGGTCCTTTCCTGGGTCACCGACATCTCCAGAAAAGTGTGAAAATAAATATTTTGCCAAAAATGTGTTTGTATGTTTGGTGTTTGCTTATGTATGTCTTTCCCCACCGAAATAAACCTCTTCCCCAATACAATGTTTGTAACTAAGGGTATAGTGTGTTTGTATGAAGTATAGTGTGTATCAGTAAACACTGCCTTACTCTTTCGTAAACTTATGTCAAAGGACATAGTTTCTTTTATGTTGGTGCGATATTTCTTTTAGATAATTTGGTCTTCTGTGTGGCGTGAATTGTATTTTGTGTTTTAAAGCTTCAGAAATATAAAGCGGTACGTTCGTCAGTCTGGCAATAAAATACGTGGACGAACTAGAGCAATCCACAGAGTTAAGGGCCAAAATTGTCAGAAATGGAAAGTAGGTACGAGGTATTCACAAAATCCCCAGACCCAGGACGACATTGGTAATTCCGAAGGCTACCTGATAACTGGTCAATTTATACGGTTGAAAATTTGGCCATCAATCAAGCAATCAAATGGCTACAAGCAAACCATAAACATAAAGCAATTATAGTTAGCCACTCCATCAGTGTGCTGCGATCTCTTGAATCAAGTAACACGCCTATTAGAGAGATTCTGTTGCAAAAAGTCTACTGAGACTCGAAATCCGTTAACAAAATAATCCATTGAATTTATGTGGGTGTCCTCCCACATTAATATTCCTGGAAATGAAAGTGAAGAGCGAGGATCTTAATGAAGCGAATATACAGCTCTTACAATACAGCACACAGGAAATATATAGTATGATTAGGTATATAATTGATAAAAAAAAATAGCAGTTGGAATCGGACAACTCTAACAAAGGGCGCAACCTATACGATTTGCAAAAGCATTTTATTGAAAACGCTTTTGTCCCTAACGTGGCAAATCCGTATTACTCCAAAGTCATAAATATAATCAAAACTGGTAAAACTCTTCAAGCCAGCAGCTTTGGAAGATTCACACCAGGTATAAAAGAGCTAGAGAAAATTTGCCAGCACTGTCCCACCCAGGAAACTATAGACCATATATTCAATGAATGTCCTAAATACAGCATAGAAGGAATTATATTCCAGGACAAACAGAAAACTATACAAGCCCCATGCAAGTAAAAAGACTTCTTAAAATCACCAAGTAGTAACATCAACTCGATGAATATCATAAGGTACTTATCAGATATTAGGAAAAGAGGGAAAACATGAAGCTGCTCAAAGGATCGATACCACTGGCTTACACACATCCTATACTTAAAAATAAAACAAATTAAATCAAATAAGGTATAAAAACTAAACCAAATAATCAGACATTAAAACTGATATAAACCCCACTAAGCCTACGTTGCTAATCCACAATAGAAATACTAAAAAATAAGAGGCAATTTCCGCTGATCTATGCTGGTTGAGGGGAGCTCATCCACCGGAGGAGGGATTGGAGGTTAGCCCATTAAGGGAATAGCGTCCCAATTAAGTACGAGCCACCCGTCGATAGAGGTAGATACTCCGACGCCCCATAAGATGGACTGATAAGGGTATTAAAGATCAAAGCTGAATCACACATAAAAACAAAACCTCAAAACAAGCATCTCTTAAATAAACTTCTAACCAATCAGTCTTAATCAATACTAACAACATTATCTATCCCATTCTCAACGCTCTTTAAAAAATCTCTCTCTTCAAAATACATTTTCTGACGGGACACTCCCATACCAATACAACACAAGGAGTTGGAAACCAGGTAGGCGACCTGTAAAACTGCAGTAGCCCTAAGCCAAGAACATTATGGTAGGCCGCACAAGGTGGCAATATTGCACTTAAGTATTGACATCTACCCAACACCCAAGCAAACATATGAGGTGGTTATAAGCATAGACCATCAGAGTCCACTGCACAATGCAGTAACTGATTGTCTACATTTGGTAATAAAAAATAATAACTCGTAGTGCCCAATAATATCACTCCTTGAAAACTCTACCTATGTAACTTTAAACACAATACATCCATCAGTACAGGGACATATCAAATTTATTTATCAAGCTACAAGACCACAAATTTTATACCTTTCGGCTCAAAATCTAAATGTATATGCTCTGGACACAGCGGACACCCCTGGACGACGGTGTACCCCTTACCGGGCTCTTTTCCTCGGTTGCGTCGCCAGACAAACAACTATAGGGGTAAACCAAACCTTATAACAAGCCTACATTGCCTAGGGGCCGAAAACGTCTTAAATTCAAGAAAGAAAGGATAGTCTGGCTTCATTCCATTCTGAGTCAGACACAAGCCATCCAGCCATCTACATCGGAGCGCCTGCTGTGGTAACAAGGGAAGAGTGGGCAACCTGCGACAGGCCCATGCTGCCATGTGCAGCTAATGACCAGCCTACTACTTCATACAAAAAGTCAGGGGCATAGATGCATTTAAGTGGCAGTACGACACATAAGATGGCCAACCTACTATCCCCCACCACCACTACCGTAGCCGAGTAGTGCAAACGAGAGGATTACTATCGGGAAGTACACCGGCGCTGCGGGCGATAGTTTACGGGTATAGCAGGTTAGCGAAGAGAAGGCTAGCAAAGAAACCATCCAGGTACAGCTAGTAGAGGCAGCCATTCTGCGCAGAAGAGGCTTGCTTCCAGTTTGTCTAAGAGAGGAGACCAGGTAGCATATACCAGAGTTTCATGGACCTGCGAACAGAGAAATTATGCGTGATACTGAATTAAAATGACTAACATATCTTCACGGACTGGTATAAATTTTGGAAAACTGATGTACACTACAAAATTCAAACTCGAATGTAAACAATAAATTAAATTTTTCATCTTATTGGATTGAACTAATTAAATATTTGTCTTATACATTATTTGTGGAAGGGCCCGATTTAGGCATACCTAGTAGAATTTGTCTAATAGCAAGTTTTATGGCGTTTCAGAAAGTTCCAGGTGACGTTTGGGATCCCCAGCCGGACATTTCCTCCTTTGCCTCGCACAGACATGTTATTCTGGCAGTGCGAGACGCAAACAAAGAAATGCCCAATACCCGTGCTTGCACGCTGTTCTGTGTGTCGTCAGGTGGTAAGCTATTTCTCACACGTGACGACCAATTAAGAAGCATGATGTGCATGCATTAACTTTTAAACCCCGAATGAGCGTGCTTTGCGCGTCTAGTAGAGGGAGCTCGACTGGCGGTGGTTCCATCCCCACCGAAATAGAAATTAATTAATGAGCTGTGCGCACGCCTTTTAAATCCCCGAAATGAGTGCTCGTACTCAAATTTAGAGTACAATTGTTTTGAGTGTTGGCTCGTTCCCACTGAATGGCCACACACCTCCTTAATGTAAGATAGTCAGTCGTCTGGCTTATCCCGATTAAGTCTCAGTATATGCAACAAACAGAGCGCATTAGAGATGGAGAAAGAAACAGCTATAGGAGGCGTGGTACCATTTAAGTTACCTGCTACCGCTGTAATACCAGCACCTGCACTACGGGTCTTCTAGGCCCTAGGAAGGGCTTTACCCACCAGGTGAAGCCTGTGGAGAGGTTGGGAACATTATTATTGGTGTGGGACACCGCAGTAGAGGAAGAGGCCTGAAAAGAATTTACAGGGATGTGGGAAGCAGCTAGAACACGGAATAATAGGAAATGAGCGAAGAGGAAGCAAGAGGTTGCACGGCGAGCCATTGATCGCTCTTTGCCTTCAGTCTCATTGCAGAAACCCATATCGATTCAACAACCTAGCGGTATGTCGATGAGAACTTCCCACCAATACCACCACCACGTGGCGACAGACTAGAATCTGTCGACCGTGAGATGCGGACAAAAGATTCAGAACCCTCATCGAAACCGAACTCGACAGCAACTGCGAGTCATATCACTAGCAGATATTTGCAGAGGAAGAGATAGAAGAAGTGGAAGAGGAGGAATACAATCCAGACAAACAACGGCCCTTGCATCCCCGCGGACAAAACTAAAAGTAATCAACATACAACGCTCGCGTGTGGGCTAAATTATCATGGGGGTGGGGGGGAGTGGGGGCTAGAACCGAAGACAGATGGAATGACCCCAAAGGTGAAAAAAAAAATGCAAAAGCACCACTTCACACTACCCAGGTAGACAAATCCATCTGTGGCAAATTTTTCCTTTGAACTTCTGAAATCGACTTTCAAAGTCACAATAGCCAGGCAAAGCCAAAGGAAACGTGTAGTCTTCTTCGATTGGTACACCTTGATGAGCTAGTGGTGCTGGTATCCAGAGCAGTTTGCAAGTGCATACTCACGGCATCACTTCTACTAGCAGAACAGAAAGGTCGTGTTGCATCGCTTTAGCTAGTAGATCGCTAAGGTACACGATCGGTATCGCGTACCAGTGGAGTGGCCAGGCTGTGCTGTAATCGATGATGTCGCAGAGTTCGGCATCGAACTGGCCGTAAAGCACAGCATCGCATTCGAGTTCGTCATTGGACTTGAAGTCTGTGGTGAGACCTCATCGTGTCCGTACGGTAACGTGTTGTGGTTTGGAAGTAGTACTTGTTTCTGGTACAGAATTTTATAAACTTTTTCTAAAGGGCGACTGACTATTTGGTGGCTTTGTTTACCTACAATGTTTGTGTGGATCTTATGTTGTCACGCGAAAGACTCGATCGTCTCCGGACTGTAGAGCTTAAAGTTCACCACTTGACTCGATCGAGGGCGATGGATGTACATGCAACTCTCAGTGTCAATTTAAAGAACTCGATCTCCTAAAAGTTCTATGGCTTTGTACAATTTTAAACGAGCATTTACTATCACGTGCGCTGAAAAATGCCATTTCCAAACGCGTCTGGAGGTGTAAACTGTATCGCTTCTTTGTTATTCACCAAGATCAAATCTTCGCGGACGATTTCCTCCTGTTGAAAGTAGCGGCTGTGCCAGGTATTCCGTCTTGAGCAATATCGAACGTTGTGCCAATTTTCCCCGCAAACAATTTAACATGACTTTGGCAAACAATCGTCTCCCTTCGTTCATTTCCACGTATTCCAGATCGATGCCTTCTTTGGATCGGCAGTGTTATTTAAATTTAAATTGGTCATCTGGAATCTAACACCAAGAGGGACAATCAATTTGAGAAATTCGTCGACATAGCCTGAGAAAAATACCTTTTTGAGTCGTCGTCCTTTTGGTATTGTTCTGTGATAGGAAAGTGCCAAAGTTCGTAGACTTATCAGTCGCTATCGAAGATCCGGAGCAGGAAACAACTCGACACTCACCCACGTTCCTGTAAAAAACGCGTTCTTCCTCTGTGTGGCAACAATGATGTCCGTGATCATGTATCAGCACACGTACGACAAAAAGGAAACATTAGTTTCCTTGGCAATGATGTGATAAGACGGGATGGTACAAATGAGTTAGAGGTAAGAGTGTAAATTAGATTAATCCTTCGTATTGACGAATGTGTTTCACTTCGATAAATCGATCATATTTACACAACCAATAATACAAGAAACACGTGTCGATGTATTTGATTTCTTCACCCCGAGATTCATATATGTCATTCAACAATCGTATGGAAATGGTTCGTCCTCCAAACAAATTGTCGCGCGTGTTCATTGGTTCTATGTCCATCACGTCGCAACTTTCAGCGATGCGTCTAAATTCTGGATCGGTTTTTAAAGGCCGATCGTACTCGTGCTCCCACAGTTCTACCACTTGGTATCCTTGTTTTCCTAACCTAAGGTTGGTATGATGGCTGATAAAACTCTTCCATGGTGAACTCTGAGAAAGGACTTTTCAGGTTTCATTCACTGCACGAAATAGATCATTTGTTTACCCTTATGATGCAGCATAAGTTTGCATAAAGCTGGGTTAGACTTTTTGCCAGTGCATAAAGCTGAAATAGCAAGCATAATGTTGATAATAAAGTTAATAAATTCCATAGCATAAATGTATCAGAAAGTGGCATTTATGTCAGTGACTAGTTAAGGTTTTCATAGAAACCAATTTACAGATCATGCATTAAAAATATCATAATTTCAGTGTTGTACATTATATCTGACGAACAGACAAGTACGGGGGAGGAAGATTTCATTAGCATTTGGATGGTCTTAGATTTCACCTAAATAACATCTATTCCGCAGTAAATAGTGTACCTTTCGGCCAGTGGTGAAAGTGCTTATGAATCGTTTAGCAATACACGTTTTCATAGTGATATGACTTTGTTGGAATTTTTTTTCAAGTTGATGTCTTAATTAACATGTTTCTGTATGACCCATGGATCTTTGGTTGCTATGTATAAACTCGTACCATGCAAGGTAGGTGTGAAAATGCCAATCTGCTTAACATTTTGCATGCACTTGTGTACAAAATGATTGAGTTCATGCATTAAATTAGATTCAGATTTTAATGCAGATTGTATAGCATTGGAAGACGAAATTTGGTTACACTTATATATTCAAATTGAGGTTTATACAGTAGTAGATGAAAATGGTGATTCTAGATTTTAAGCCTCCTTTCCCTCTAAAAACGTTTCTATGTTGGGTTTCTAGATTTTAGGCCTCCTTTCCCTCTAAAAAAAAACGCTTCTATGTTGACATTTTATAGCGCAGGAAATGTACATGTTAGTCAGTCTGTACATCCCCTTATACAATTTGTCCGGAAAACAGTCTCGAAATTTCTAGAGGATGACATAGCAGAAATTATAGGAGAATGACATAGCAGACTGGAAAACGAACATTTTCGAAAGAAACTTCCGGAGGATTTACGTAACAGAAACTTCTCGAAAACGAACATTCTGGAAATTTACGCAGGGCTATAAAAGCAGCGAGATTTTTCACTTGTGGCCAGACATTCTTTTGGAAGCATTAAGGTAAGTGAATTTTTACTACTTTACATTTTAAGGCAAATATGTTTCTAGCTCAAGGTTAGGTAGTATTTTTTTACTATAACTGCTCTCATACTTGCTAACTCTCATCGGTAAAATATCTGTTAACATACTGTCAATAATACGAAACTCACGTATTAAGTCGTCCATATCATATTTTACTCCACGCAAATAAGATCGTATCTGATCAAGTAATTTTTTTATAAGTAATAATAGTAGTAGATGAAAATAAGGTTTCTAGATTTTAGACCCTCCTTTCCCTCTAAAATGTTTCTATGTTGACATTTTATAGCGCAGGAAATGTACATGTTAGTCAGTCTGTACATCCCTTATACAACTTGTCCGGAAAACAATCTCGAAATTTCTGGAGAATAACATTGCAGAAATTATAGGAGAATGACATAGCATCACAATCTGGAGAATCACGTGATTGGAATATTCTAGGAGAGTTTCGCGGCACTATAAAAGGCAGCCAATTTTTCACTCGTAGGTCATTCTGCAGAGACGCATTCGCCGGGATAAGAAGGTAAGTGGACATTTATTATTGTAGATAGGTCTTTGATGGAGTAGTATATATATATATATATATATATATATATATATATATATATATATATATATATATATATATATATATATATATATATATATAGATCATACACCCTCAATAAGACATGTTGGATAACCTTAAAGAACTTCTTCGCCAATGGTCAAATTTTCAACGGTAGCTATTAATAAATGTTTGTCATCGTGTTTATATAAATAATATTTAATTTTTCCGCTCACTTTTCGATGACATTCAAATAGATCTTTCATTGCTGTTTTGGTTAGAACGTACTTACCACCTTTTACAAAAACCTTCGATTTATTTAAGTCTATATTAATTTTAGTATATTTTTCCTGGCTGATTGGATCATGAAGATTATCGTATTTGGACATAAGTTCGTCTCGTAATTTTTCAAGATAATCAAAATAACCGGTATTTTCTGATTTAATCAAAGAAAGTTTTATTTTATCAAATTTACTAAAACAAATACCTGAAATTTCATCATTAAATTCAAACTGTAGTTGTTGGTCATTAACCATTAACCGCTTAATTTTGCTATTAATTCCATCAGTTAATGTTAAATTTTCGAACATTATATCTAAAGTTTAGACAAAATTACAAGCTAGTGTCTAATAGCTAGTGTATTTATCCCATCCTCAGAGTAACGTTTGTCATCAAAATTACTTAATCCACGTTTTATAATTGTATCTGTTTCAAGTTTGTGATAATTTCTTCTAATAACTTTTTTCTTAATAAAATTGACATTATTGTTTAGTGCTGCTTTAAAATCATCAAATTTCATCCATTTTTTTTTACATACGCACGAGGAATACCTTTTGCTTTTTTTGTCAGTTTATTGTCATCTAAAATTACGGCATACATTTTACTTCGAAGTCGGACAAATTCCCCTAACTAGCACAAACATAAATTCGTCCTTAAATTTGCCAATAACTTTTTTATTTGTATCATCATGAAATCCACTACTCTCCGGATAGTCTGATAAATCAAATAAGTCCCGGTGGTCATAAATATCCTGGAATACATCCTCACATTTTATATCATAAACTAGCGAATCTGTATCAGTGAATAGACTCGACCGAGGCCAGACTCTCTTAACAAATCCGTAGTGAAAATCGTACATCAGCTACTTTGATATGTCCAATACCGACGCACCAACATAAATCGGCTTATCTAACTTTAAATTTGTCTTTCGTCGCTGTATTGCAACAAGATTTTCATTAAATATTTTCATACTGACAAAACCGTCATCGTTAACTAATTTATTCCTGCGATTTATGTCGTTTACAATCTCAATATTTACGCGTTTTCGAATATTCTCCATTGTCTTGCCAAATACAGAATTGTTCATTAATTTGAAAATGTTTTTCTCAAATTCAGTCTTAGCAGCGGCACGGTGCTTAGTATTTAAATTGATATAATCTGCCATCCAACGAGACTGATTAAATTTTAACACGCGATGAACTTTCCTAAGGACTAAGCCGTGGTCGACTGCTTATTTTAGGTTTCTATAATGCATCACGTAATTTCTTTTATTTAACAAATTTGGAATTAGCTTATTAACAATCTAATTTTTTGCTGTTGTCGCTGCTCGTTGTTTAGGTGATAATGAACTATAGTCTATTACTATCGACTCTGCACAAAATGGATAGTCGTTATGCAGATCGTGAAGTGATTCAGGATAGTCGAGATCAACTTCAACAAAATAACTAACATCGGAAAAATCATTATTGATTTTTCTGGGTAAGTCTTTTTCAGTTTCGCTAAGAAATTGATCTGGAGTTATCCAATGAAATCCACTGCACGGTATTGGCTTTAACATTGCATAGCCATACAAATTATTAGAGTCTAAATAAATAATATAATTTGACGGTAAATTTTTATCGTGGTTTTTTAGGCGTTCATTGTTAGCTACCGCATATTTTTTTGTTATGACGCTAATTCCGCCTCTGATACCCTTTTCAATAAACTTAAATATATCAATGTCGGTTAAAAGATCCAGTTCTATCTTACTTGTTTTCAGCAGAGCATCCCAAGACAACCCTGGAGCAGAATAATACCAGCAGGGATCTAGTCCATAATTTTTAAGACAAACTCGACGAAAACTCTCGAAAATATCTGCTAGTAATAATACATCTGTTTTCAAATATATATCATGATGATAACCAAGAGTTCCGCAGTTAAATTTATTCCAAATTTCTTGTGCGTAATTATACTCGTCGTCTGATACACCTTCACCTTTCAGCTGCCAGTAAAATTTGTCTTTGCCAGGCAGAGAAGTTTCATAAAATCTGTTCCAGTCGTCAAGGTATTCGTATGGAAAGGCACCTTTTCTTGACAGATCGACATAGTTTTCACCAAAACAATCTCGTAGGTTATTAAACTCGCTACAACCTTCTGCAAGTTTGTCCAGTGATTCTGACATAAATTGAAAGCTATCAATGAAACGTAATTTGCCAAGCGTGACTGACATATACTTTTCAAAATTGTTTGGGATACATTTTATGCTTTTTAGTTTAGATTTATTTCCTCGTTGCCAAAAGCCTCTACAATGACATGACTATCATAGCCACGAAAGTTGTGTAAGATGACAGGAATAAATTTTGGAGCATGAAATTTTAAATTGCAATTGTTATGAGCTGCTCCGCGATACTGACCGATCAGATGACAGTGATCGTGCACTTTATCATCGCCTAGAGGTTTCTTACAGATATGACAATTAACTGCATGGTCGAAATCTAGTTGTTGTTTTGTTGTTATTTTCATTGGAGCTGTTTTGAATTTCGATATTTTATCAACTTCGTCCATGAGATTTTTTAATAACCACACAGCCGGACTTTCAGATTCGCCTCTATATAACTTTACCGGAGTAGACATTTTATCGTTAGCGCAACAAACTACTTTGTAGGAAACCCCGCAAGGAACACGTTGTTGTATTTTTCTTGTACTTGATTTATTTAGATCATTTTCTGCGCCGGCTACAGAAACGAGTAGACACTCGAAATCGGCATAAATCACAAAAGGGATGCTTAATTTATGATGATAATTTTTAAATTTTAATACTTTTTCTTTCTCTGTTGGCATGGTTATTCTTTGAACGTTAACACAGTATTTGAGATGCTCTTGTAAAGTTTCAGGTTTAGAAAAATCTTGTAAACATCTGTAACAGAAATATTTTTTCCACAGTGTTTATTATATTGTCTGCAAACTAACAGTTAAAGTTTTTTGATCCAACAGTAATGTCCTTTATAAAATAATAAATTTACAGCTGATTGACTAGCAGTCGCTGAAATATATCTCGGGTAAACATTTTCACGCTCGTCTAGTCCGAAAACATTTACCGAAATATCGTTTTGTTTTTCAAATTTTGGTATCTGATTCTCTGTCACTGGAAAAGCTATTCCGTCAAAATCCAATTCGTTTCTGTACGGCAAATATTTTTCAACTTGGTTGGAGTTACAACTTTGAGGATGTTTCCCTGACAGAATTGCTCAGCGAAAACACTCGTTGTCGCTGTTTTTGACATTTATGCAACATTTTTTGTTTTAAATTTTTTGAGGGAGATCAACGTAAGAACTACCGCGAAGTACGTTATATTTCATTGTGTGAAATAAAACCTCCGTAATCATTTGAAATTTCCAACCTGACCCTGATGCAGTAAATTCCTCAAGTTTTTTTATTTATTTCTTGGTGTATTTCATTGGCGACTGTGGCAATATTTGTTCCGGTTAATATTTTTCGTGATTTAGCTGTTAGATATGGTTCTGCAATCTCGCTTTCGAAATCTGTATTTTTTTCAAAAATTATATCAAGTACATCTTTTTCGATTGCATGTAAATTTGATAAAATTACATGATACTGTACTATCAGTTTGATACTTTTATGAGCTGCAAGTTCTCGAGTTACAATCGGATGAAGAAGATGAAATAAATTTGTGGAGTTAAAATTTGCTAAAACATTTTGATTATCAAATTTATAACTTTTATCATAGCCTGAAAATGCCGCAGCAATTTTTTCAACATTTTTGGATAGACTCTTCTTAGCAATGTTTCTCAATCTTAACATTATGTTAAATTTTATATATTTAGTTGGTTGTTTTTAAATTTTCAATTAGAGGTATAAATTTCTTATAAGTATAATGTCAAAAAATATGACAGCAGAGGAACAGGAAGAATATCACGTACACCCTAAGTACAACTTGTATGCGGGAAATGCACTTGGTTCGGTAGTTTGTGTCAGATACAGACAACCTTTCGGAAAATCAACTTTGGCTGGAATTAAAATTTCAGTAAAGGGCGATAGCACAGATAGAATTGAAATGTTTAGAAAAGATTTTATTTACACCTTATTTCGTGGAGATATTCCAAAAAGACAGAGAGTCTATAGAGTAAACGGCACAGTTACAGATGATAATATTGAAAATTTGTCTTTGCAGGACGAATTCCAACCGCATCAAATATTTGATATGTATGAAGTTAACGATCGCGGAATTATTCGAAATAGAAAAACTAAAAAAGTCGTTGGTTTTATGCAAAATAACGGATATCTTATGGTAACTGTTAGAGGACCAAAAACTGATAAGTTAATTATTACAGTCACCGTTTTGTTTACGAAACGTTTAACAGTGCTATTCCAAATGATTTAGTTATTGATCACATAAACAAAATTAAGACAGACAATCGTCTAGAAAATTTAGATTTAGTTACATCAAAAGAAAACACCAGAAGAGGAGCTGGTGGCGGTAATAATTTTAAAAATAAAAAAAGCTGTTATTTTAATAAATCTAGAAACTGGAGAAGAAATTAAATTTAAGTCAATGTCAGCTGCTGCAAACTATCATAAAATTAATTCAGCTTCAATAAAATTTGTAGCTGACGGTGTAACGAAAACAGCAACATCAACATTAACCTTTGACAGATTTATTTTCAAATATGTTTCTTAAATCAGTCTTTGTAAGGCAATATCATCTTTATCAAATTTTAGTGTGTGTGTGTGTTACTACAGCCCGACAAACATTTTCAATATATATTCATTTATTATTATAAATTATATAATATGAACTTAATGCAGAGACTTGCTGATATATATACCGACGACAATACAATCACCACCAACAAAGTCGCCGACAACAATTTCATCTCTGTCGATGTAGGTTTTAGCGAAGATGATATTTTGTATAACAATGACGAACAAGACGAGATTGTTGACGTTGTTGACAAAAAATATTACAGCAGACCGACAACTGGACGATATAATGTTAAATATCATATCGCTAAAAAAATAATTAAATTTAATTTTATTGTTGCCGAACAACAAATATTTTGGCAACTTATAAAACCATTTTTAAATCTAAAAATAACTGGCCAGCAAAGGAGCATAAAATATGATTTTACTTTTGCTAAAATATTTAATCTGATGCAAGTCGACAATGAAAGAAAATTACATTTAATATCGTTATGTTGGCCGGTCAAATGTAAATCTGTACTTGTGAAGTACGAACAAATATTTATTTCAAAATTGACCGAGTTGGCACCCAGCTATTAAATTTATCGCTATATCAGCGTCATTTTACCAAACTTTTATTGCCGCTTTTCCTAACAACTTTTTCAATAACAAATATATCTTGTTCGGTTTTCTGAAGTTCCTGCTCGTAAAAACTACCAGTTATAGGTTCTTCAGCCAGATCTTTTAGTGCATAAGTCACTGGTATTGTTAAAAGTACTTTATCAACAACAAATACTTCTTCGCTCCAGTTCGGAGTAAATCCTTTTTCGAACACCTTTTTCGTCAGAGAAATTCTAACTTTATCACCCACTTTAAATTTATGTCGACGGTACATATTTTCGTTTGCTAATATTGGATGTGTAATTGCGTCGTTTGGTGACATCCTTGTGGTTCGGTGCTTCATATTATTATATTCGTCAACAATTTTCTGTCGATTGTCACTATATCTATTAGTGTTTTTGGCTGTCAAATATTTGTGGGTTTTTTTCGTTTAGCGTACGATTAAATCGCTCGACGACAACACTCTTACCTTCATTTCCAGTGACATATTTTTTGATGTTATTTTGTTCCAAAAACTGCTCAAATTTTTTATTAAAAAACTTTGCTCCGTGATCAGTCCAGACCTTATTCGGCTTTCTTTCTGTACTTGTTATTACCTGTTTCAACGCATCAGTTATTGATGTTCCTGTCATATCTGAAACTGGTACACTAAAAGCATATTTACTAAAAACATCTACGACATTAAAAAGATATTTTTTTGTCATAGTTAAACTTACCGAGGCCTGACACATCAACTAAATCTATTGCCCAGATATCATCGACGGCATTTGCGACAACTTTACGTCGCGTAAACGTTTTTTTTAGGTTTGTGTAATTCCGCTACAAGATCTACCAAGACCAAGTTTATATTTTGCTCCAATAAATCCCTGTACCAGCCTTCGGTCAAATTGTTCCAGCATATTTACGTGTTTCATATCAGGAAGTTCGTCTAGCATTATCTTATCGCAACCGGCCTTGTCTTTCTCGTTATCACGATAACAGATATCATGGCGCATTGCTATTGCATCAACTTGATTGTAAGGCTCTTGTCCTGGTATTGGATTATCGTTTTCGTCTAACTGTCTGTCCAGCGGATTATATGGTCCAGTATATTTATGGCCTGGTAATGTCCAACCGCCTTTTAGTTTTGGTAATTTGCCAATCAATTTATGTATGTCAATGCCTGTTTCAATTATTTCTCTGTTGTTGCATTTCTGACAATATGTAACAATTTTATTTTGTTCCAGACAGAGATCTCTATCACAGTTACAATTACACTTCATTATTTATTTTATAACTGACAAAATATTTTATGTCAAATTTCAGTCGTCTACTAAAATAACTTTGTCAGGACAGCCCGCTCCGAATAATTTCTTTAAAAACGTACTTTTTCTTTTTCCA
>JAECUM010091019.1:0-164496 GCA_016617855.1 Megalonaias nervosa
TATATATATGTGTGTGTGTGTGTGTGTGTGTGTGTGTGTGTGTGTGCAATCTTGAAGTTATTACATATGTATCTATCTTCTACTGTTCTCAGAAACAGCATTTTGTCTCCCACCCACTGTTGTAATACTTCTTCACAGACCATAATCATAATAGGAGGTTGTTAATATGAGTAAGTCAGGTCATCCGCCTTAACTCATCTAATGAGTATAACATTTTGTAGCATGCGGTTAAAATTTGCTAATTTTTGTCTTTTTTAAAACTTTAAGCCAATACTTGACACATCTTGTGGGGCCTCTAGTGGCCAAGTGGTCTAAAGCGCTCACCGTTCCGGATCACTGCCATCTCACCTCTGTCTGCGCGGGTTCGAGTCTCAGGCTCGGCTAACGTGGGTATGTGAGAAAGCCTGCCAGTAGCTTCTCGTGGGTCGGTGGTTCTTTCCGGGGTTTTCCAGGGTTCTTCCTCCACCATTAATACTGGCGTTAAACCCTACAACAACAACAACGACACATTTTGTCGTATAAAGAACAATTACAGTCAACGATCTCGCTCTTCCGATACAGAAGCATTCGATATCGTTTTGTCCCTTAAGAATATACAAACTAAAGGTGTAATCTTAATATTTTCGATACAAAGTAAGCGAAATGTTTTATTCTAATGTTTTATTCTTTTTCTTCTTTTAGCTGTCTAACTATTGGTATGTAAACTCTTGTCTGACTTATGACATGCAAAGGACACTTTTTTAAATTTATGTTGCAAAACTTTTTATTATAATAAAATAATATTTTATCAATGTTTTCAAAACAAAATATATGAAGTGGATAAACTGTGAGTGACGAGATGGGGATGGTCATGATGGCGGCCGGATATCAGGACTGTGTCACTGGCTGAATAACAAGATGCAGATTTTTTCCGTGGTTCAAATGAACACTTTTCCTCCGGACATAGCAATAGATTCGCCATGACCTGGTCACGTGATAATCAGCCATTATGCGTAAGTCGCAAAATGAAGCGGCTAAAAAAGTGACAATTAGAGTCCTTCACTTCCTTAAATTGGCAATTAAATCATGCCAGGGCCTGTAGAACGATGGCTTGAAACATTTATGTGCAAACATTATGCAGATAGATTTGAAGCCTTCGGTTTTAAGACCCTGCAATCTGTAAGTAAAGCAAGAGTTGGATTTCAATATGGCTTCCAAAAATAGATCTGCCTCATTTGTAATATACGTTTTGTTTTGCAGGTATGCCAATTACAGCTGCCGCAGTTACAGGCTATGGGCGTTGCACAAGAACATTGTGAAAAGATTCTTGAAAATGTCCATGTTCTAAGGCAAACATTAATTGGTGAGTTACAGTCGGAGAAAGCCATTCTTATTTGTTGTTGATTCTCAGATGTTCTGAAAAGCTTTGTGTAATTAATTTACATGTCGTAGAATTTAGCCCGCAGTGCTGATTCAGGGAGACTTTAAATACAAAACAGATATAATAAACAAACATCATATACGAAAGTGTGACAATAATTGGAAGAAAGAAACATATTAAACCAGGGAAAGCTATCACATCATTGAACATACTTGAGGTATTGAAATATGATGCATGGGCCTTGAATCTAGTTCCACATGATATAGGGGCCTTTGAATCTTGTTCAGCACAAGTGTAACGTAACATGAAAATGATGCATATTCTTAATTCCATTGTGATGTAATTTGCCACTCATTTCACTGGTCATTGGGTTTTATGGATGAAATGGCTCATTTGGAAGGGGACCAACTGTTTTTTTTTTATTTTTTACAAGTTGCTGTCATGAAATTTGTGCCAGCAAAGTTCTGCTTGTTGGTTGCACATTTTAAAATCTATCAGCAAGATTTTGTTATCAGTTTATGACATACAATAGAAGTGTATAATAAACTGATACAGCAGTGGAGGTTTTGCTGATCCAATGCATTGCAGTGTGAAAGTGCTTTAGTTACTGATTTTTTTCCCATGTGCTTTTATTGATATGCATTTCTGATGACATGTAAGTCCATATTTGAAATATTTTGACACTTCATGTATGAGGTCAGAGCACATTGTATATCAGAAACATGGAATTCACTGAAACTACATGGTTGCAGCATTGGTACTTGCTTGAAACAGTGGCCAGCAAAAATTAGTATCATTGTATCGAACCATACCTAACAGATACGACAAGTACACAAATAATTATCTTTTCATTCATTATTAAAACTTGCTTTGTTTCTTTAACAAGCTGAAGTAGAAACCAAATTTATGTTTACAAATTAAACATTGTACTTACATTGTAAGCTTATGTGATCTGGATCACATGGCCCACTTGTTTCTTGATGGCAAAGATCAAAATATCACATGGTACAAATAATGTATGTGGTGAAAAGGCTGATTATAATTGAATACTGATGCTGTGAGATTTGGTGATTATGTGACTAAGCCGTGTTGCATAAAAGAGCAGGATGCTTATATAAATACTGGATAACTGAGTCAAAGTTACAAAACGAGGTGGTAATTGTTATGTCGAGAAGATAACTATTTCATTTCAGTTTCAGGCAAGTCAAGTTAAATAAAAACTCACACTGTTTATGGAAGCCTCTGCATAAATTAAATATCCTATTGGGGTTGACGTACATAGCTGACAAAGAAATCAACTGTCCCAGCAGAAAATCAGCTGTCCCTCCTAAGCATAATTTAATAATGACTTGGAACAATTTGATTGGCCATGTGGTCCAGCAGCTGCCAGTATTAATTGGCCCTACAATGATAAGCGGTTGAATCAACCCTTGCCCTTTGCTGCTACCATACAATTTCAGTTTTTTAAAAGGGGGATGCAATGTAACTGTCCAAATATGTAAAATGGTGAGAAAGGTCATAGAGACTGCTTTTTGGTCATTTAATTCACTTTATATGGATTAACAGCAAACAGCTTTAATATCCCACTTGCAATGAGATCTAAATGATTTCTGGACAGTAGGTTCATTTACGGAGATATAAACATCAGTAAGAGCTAATCGACATGACATTGACATCTTAAAACCTTGAGTTGTTATTTTGAAATGTTTGTCCTACTAAATTGTCGAAAAGCAATTTGCATGCAAGATTTTAAAGAATAATAGAATTGGTTGTTTCTCAACAGTATTCTTTAATCATCCTTCCAAAATGGTGGATGAGCTGAAGAAAAGTTATTTTTGAAAACATTTTAGATTGAAAAAGATGTTGAAAAAATGATTCTGTTGACAAGCAGATAGTATTCTACACATTTTGTCTGTTAGTAAAACAAAACTGGCACTGTACAAATGACAGTACACATAGTCTATCATCAGCGATGTCAGTCATGCATAGTTGAAATTCAGGCCCATTTCTAGATCGTTAAGTTTGGGATTATGAAACATTTGATGCATTTGCCATTTTGTAATCCCATCATACTTTTTAGTGTGATTGAATTGCTGCATGGGTGTGGAAAGTAGTTTTTAACTAAGACATGGATTTTACATTACACTATTTTGAATTATCTTCCCATATTTCAGTAGTCTGGAAATTCGTGCTCCAAGCTGTCCTGTAGTCCCCAATATTATGTGTTTAGGCCCAAATACTAAAAATTTGCAAGCTCTGTACACAGAATTCATTTTACCTTTTGGTATACATATCACCTCATTGAAGTCACAAAAGTTAGTCTTGTCAATACTGCAGAATTTTGTGTTCCCAAATCACCAACTTGGTTGCCATACCCTCCATAATAATATTTAACCTTTGACAATTCTAAAATCCCTCTGCTGATCTCTTGTTTTCAAAAGTAACATCACTGAAATCAAAGCCACCATACGACCCTGCACACAGATGGTTAATAGATGGTAACATGTTTGCAGCAGCCATTGTAATACCCAGTAGCATCATCTTGAGCTGGTTCATGGATAAAGACTCCAATTTTACTGCAGAAATTGCAGCCATTATGAAATCTCTGAACTACATTAAAACCTTTTGAAAAACAAATTTCATCATATTTTCATATTCCTTTTCTATACTGATGGCTTGCAAAACCTAAATTTGTACATTATTTTTTCCATATTGTACAGAAATGTTATTTCTTAATACAGTCTGGGAAAAGTCTTCGTTACTGTTGGATGTCTGGTTTCATTGATACTGATATAAAGGGTATATAAAGTAGCCAAAGCTGCATTTGCTGACTTTAAATAGGGTATAAATCTGCATGTTTTATATACTTTGCAAAATTTGTATGGTGTTGTGTCATGAGTTGGGGATAGCAGGTATCATGCAGCTTTCCTCCAAGTCTCAACTAGGCATACAGTGTATATTTTTTGTTTTATCATTGCATCTAAAGCAAACATTTGTCAGTTTGAAATTTGTCATGTTCTCATGATTTGGGCAGATGGGGATGGGGCAAAATGTCCCTAGTGTACCAGATTATAAATGTACTACTGATGTTGAATGAAAACTTCACAAAAATGAGCATCAGAACATCAAGTCCATAGTTGAAGAGTAGCATCCCTTGCATAGGACACATTGCCAAAAAGAGGTCGTATTGTGCCACGTGTATATAAGACACATACCTTGATCAGCATGCATACCATGCCAGAGACCACTGACAGAGAAAATCATTGAGTTTCTTTGAGGGAATGTGGTTTACATGTATAAATATATATAGAATATCTTGTGTTTTAAGGATTTTATATTTTTTTACTTCATTTTTCTGTGTGGATAGGAAATGCATTTGGGGATTGCATCTAACTGCATCCAAACAATTTGTTTTAGAGATTTTCATTCTGCCTGAGATATGCTGATGGTTGAGAACTTAATTCTTTTCCTTTGCTTATTAGACCCACAATTTTTGTGTCCTAGTCAATTTTTTGCTCCAAATCTCAAACTTATCCAACTTTTTGCAAAGGTTATCCTATTCTTGTGCAGTTTGAATTGGGGGTTGCTTTAGATATTTGGGCAACTATTGAAAATCCAGATTAGAAAAATCTGGTTCTGAAAATGGTAATTTTCTGCCTAAAAAAATCTGGTCTCAAAAATATATTTTTTTCTGTTGTCTTTTTTAGTACGAGTAGAAAGTCTACAATCTTTGGCATCATGTAGAATAACATATTTCTCCTTTTCTGTAATGCCATCTGCTTTGGTGTATCATAAATGATGTAGATGTTACAGAGCCCATTACTTGAGTACTAACTAATGATGCATAAACATAACATATGGGGATAATTAGTGAAGAATTTAAGAATTTTAACATCAGTATTTTTTATCCTGTTGCACTGCATATTTAAATTGATTTAGAAAGGTTTATCTTCCTGTTTTTTTTTTCTCGGTTTATCTTTACAGTTCTGAAACTTGATTTTAAATTGGCACATTACAGTCAATACTGCTTTGATATGTTAATAAACCCATTACAAACTATACTGTGCTTTCTGGTCATTAACTGATTTAGTCATAAAAGTGTTGGTTTGAAGAAGAAGAAATTAAAATTGTATCCCTTTATATTGTTTCATTCTTTTTGAATTTCTTGAAATTCTGATGCTCAAAAGTAATTGTGTCTCCTATATAGTATTCACTTACTCTTCCATTTGTTTTGCCCCCTTTCCCCCAACCCAGTACCGATTTTAAAAACAAAAGGCATTGAGGATATAAACAAAGCTCAGAACTTTATCAATTTATAATTTCTAACCTGATTTTCACCAGGGGATATTTAGTTTCTTAGTAACACTGTCACCATATTTGCTTGGGCGAGTCTCTTTCAGGCAACAGCTGTGATAAAGTTCATTCTCTTCATTAACCTCTGCATAAATCCTTATATTTAGCAGGGATCAAGCCAGACTTGAATTTTAGGAGAAGTGACTTCTCCTTTTGGAAAGAACAGGGAGAAGTGAGGGCTTAACAAGAAGTGAACGCAAAGCAAGATGCACAATTAATATATATATATATATATATATATATATATATATATATATATGTGTGTGTGTGTGTGTCTGTGTGTGTGTGTGTGTGTGTGTGTGTGTGTTTTCATTCATTTGAAGTATGCCTTCTGTTCTCAGTATGCATATCTGCATTTAACCCTGGTTGTAAGTAGTATTTAATTTTCAGGAAGAAACTTTGAGTTGTATGTATATTATAAACATTTTGTACACATATAAATTATCATATTCATGCGCATTGTATTTTGTCCATATGACTTTAGAGCACAGTAGAAGCTATACATTGTAATGAAATTTAACTGATAGGAGTAACTAGATGACAGTATTGTAATTGCAAATTAGGAAAATTGTTTAATCAATTACCTTTAAATAAGTTTTTTTTTGTTGTTGTGGTTTTTACTTTATCAAAATTCACTATAAAATGGCTGTTGAAAACCTTTTGTGAACTTGTTTTAATTGTTTGAAACACCAATGTAACAAGCTCACATATCTACATAACATGTTGTTCGTCTCAATTTCTTTTTTGCTGATAAAACATTAACGTAACTATTCATTATTAACACACTGAAGCATTAAAGTGTATATGAATGTGCTAAAACTTCTTTCCAACCGAATTAAAACATCCAGCTTGTGATTGCATCTAGTTTTAGAAAGAGGGGCTTCTTTAATGTAACCACGCACGTTCTAGCTTCGTTACAACAGTCAATTGATAGGATTGCAAATTTATGGTTGTATTATTTGTCTTGGTATGTGTAGTAACATGGGGCATTAATTAAATAGTATTTGCATTGCTGCTTTTTCCCCTTATTTTAAAAAAAAATTGTAAAAACGACTTTAACTTGACAGCGTTTCTCGAATGCCACAACATAGTTTTGTCCCATACATTTGGGACCTTTATAATTGTATTTTTATAATATAATATTTTGACTTTGCTTTTTATGACTTGAATATTTTCCTTAACATATTTGCCCAAATATTTACAAAAACAGACAGTCTAACAGAGTGGTACTTCATAAATACAGCTATGTCTGCCATTATTTCCCCCAGACAGGTTAACTTGTGGTTTCAGACTGATTTTATGAAGAAAATAATGAACATGTAGCAGATTAAATTTTCAGGTCACTGATTCTAATCTTAAAACACAAATTGCTATTTACATACTGTTGTTGAAGTTTTCAAAAACACAAATTTGTATGTTTTTATTATCCAATGATAACTTGCGGAAATCGGCCAATGATGGTTGCTATAACCAAAGACATATATAACAACACATCTCTGCTATAACTTGGTCAGGAAGGGGTTATTGGTCAATCAGCTATCAAAACACATACCTCTGAATGTGCAAGAGCTTATTTGTCTGTGCATTTGAAATCAGCACCAGCTATTTGACGATGGCTATCATTTTGCCTTGAGCTACAAAACAACACTGGAAATAACTGGCTAAGGCGAGGGAGCATCTCAAAAGCTACAATCACTCAGTGTACATCTAAAGAGTCGCCGAGCGAAGGTGTATTTGCTTTCCTAAAAGAAAAAAGGCAATGTCAACTTAGTTGCCCACTTCGCCTGGTAGTGTGAACCCTGATTTAGGAATTATATTGCTCTGAACATGTGTACAAGAGTTTGTCCTTTTTATTTGTTTAATTTTGTAGATAGAAATATTAAATATAGATGTTGCAAATATTGAATGCAGACCACAGTTTTTACTGAAATTGACTGTTCTTGAAACCAGAAAAGTTAAATACATTGACTTGTACCACTCTGGTGGCCTAGTGGTTAGAGCGTCCGCCTCAGAGAGGTCGCGGGTTCGAACCCTGGCCAAGTCATACCAAAAATTTTATATAAAAATGGTACTAACAGCTGCTAACAAATGGGAAGGTAAGGAAATACTATATGGGCTGTCCATTTAGTACATACACAAAAATGAGACATTCCCCCCCAAATGTGTACATACTAAATAAACTGCAGTGTAGTTGAAATTGACAGGTTTGCAGGAAAAGCAAATGCTACAATGTTTAATTATTTTGTAACTGATGAAAGAAATACCTGTATTTATAAGGAACACAAGTACTTTGCATATGAGTACATTGACTAATTTTCAGGCTGATTGGATGGTAGAATTATGAAGAATAATTGTTTCCAATACATACTGATATATACTGTAATATAAAAAATGTGTACTGTGTATCAATTTGATTTTTCTGGGCAATACTTATCCCTTGAGCTGTGCCAGATTGTGATTTGGTGATCTTGTAAGGAAAAATCCTTCACCTTTTCAGAATTGCATTAGTATTGAATTGGAATTGAGGATATTTTATACATCTGTGTATTTTGTAGTGATCAATTTACTCTCTCAGATGAAAAATTGGTTGTTACCTTTTTTTCAGTCTTAAAGCTTAGGGCTCATATCAGGTTACTTAGAACATGATGAATCAAGTAATTGATGGAAGTAGAGTCAAATCCTTTTCTTCATGCTCATGCTGAGAACATTAAGAGACAAGTACTTTTGTAATGAAAATAATAAAGGTGCTTACATCACAAACAGCAAGTTTACATAACTATAATCAGGTCAGTATTTCACAAAAAATAGGTCTTGAGTTTTGATTACCACAGACACCTGATCAGCTGAAATTTTAGTTGGACTTGAATTTGAGAAATAAATTGGTTTTATCCTTGACAGAACTTAAACACTTTGCATTGAAGGTAGCACTATGTATGATTTTGAAATGGAAGCATAGATTTATATTTTCTAATAACTCAGAGTTTGGTGTATTGTGGCACAGCATCACAAGTAGGTTATTTAGTGCTGATGAGTTTAGGGTAAAGTGGCTTCCCCAAGAACATCCAATGGTAGCTGATGCCAGCTGATCTAATAGTATCAAACCTGTACCTTTGCAGTTGCAAGTTTGTCCTATTCACCGCTGAGCCACAGTGACTTCTGTCTCCATTGCCTCTTATGACATGTAGGAAAACACATTTTACCTATTCTGCATCCCCAGGACTGCAGCGTGTGAAAAACTGCGAGTCATTGGCACAGAAAACTGAACTAAACTTAATAGATGCATGGTTCCAGACCTGCCAACCCTTATGGTTTTACCCTAAGTCTTATGGAAGTGACCCTTAAAATACAGACTCGTGGAATAAAGGCAATAATTATGGAAATGTGATTATGTAAAATCTGGATACTAGCATATCCATGTTTGATTTGGATCAGGGTTTCATATTAGATTTAATAGAGTTTGTCAGGGAACCAGACTGACTTTGCAGGAATACCTCAGATACTTTTAGCTGCATATTTTTTTTTTTTTAAATACAGACATCAGCATGATCAAGCTGTTATTGAATTTTATAAAACTTTCATCCAGCAGTCTGTATATCTTCAAGACAAAAGGGACAAGAAGCCTCTTTAAAAGTTTTGTTAATACAGAAGAATACAAGGAATATTCAGGTTTTTGAGGGGGAAAATGACGACGGTCAGCAGTTACGTTTATTGAAAATATGTTGATTTATGGCAGGAGAGAGTATTGCTGTCACCATGTGCAATTAAAAAAAACAACAAAAAAAACAATGATTGTCAAGTTGAGAGATAACAGGAAGCCATTGAGCTCCATGGAGTTTGGAACTATACTGGAGGTAATTGTGGCCTGAGTATTGTTTACCAACATTTTAGTTGAATTTAACGTTTACTGTCGCTGCATTGGTTTTGACAATAGTAGAGCATGATATTTTGTTACACCTTACGGAAAACTGGTCTAACTTAAGAAAATCAATTGTCGTACTGAGAAGGTCCTGTTTGGGCTGGCAGGTCTGTGATAGTGGGAATAATAATAATTTCTATTTTTAAAAAATAATGCCAAACAATTTTACAAAATGTGGAAAGTTCATGCATCATATTTGAAACCCAAAATACATTCTTCATTAAATCTCCGTTTTCAGAAAGTTCCCCACAAAACGTTACACTTCAAGAATAGACCAGCAGAAAGTTATTTAAATTAAAAGCTGAGAGTAGTCCCAACAGAATGACTGTGCAGGGGAGTGAACAATTTGGCTTAGTATAAAAACTACTGTACATTTGACACACACCTGTCACATCTATTTATTGTTAGCTCCAGTAAAACACCAGAGCCAGAGTTTGTACTAAATCTCAACATTTGCACAGTTATAGAAATGTTTCAAATTGGATTTCAGCCCCAAGTTTATGCCTAGCCCAGTTACATGTTTTCCACAAGTTTGTCATCAGAATAGAATAGAAACTACATGTAATATATAGCTAGCAGGCATTTGTGATATACATGCATGGCTGCTAAATGCTTGTATCTTCTAACATACAGGTATGGCAGATTTGTTTGCATGTATTGGTGGCTGTTGCTTTCAAGCATTTGCAAGCAATATTCCCAAATTATACACAAATTGCTTTTTACAAAGACACGTGATGTAGTTTTGAGACTAAAAACATCTAAGAACTTGAAATTGGAACTCGCACATGTACTTATGTCCTGTGCATTATGAGTTACAATAAAAGATTCAGACATGTGATAGGCGTTTTAATTTGGATAACCTGATTCACACTTGGTTGCAGCTTCTGAAGTAACATTTGCTTTTTTTTTCTGAATGTATTTCAGCAGGAACAGGAAGCATAAAAGCCAGTGATCCACCACCTTTAAAATCATCCTTTGACCCCACAGTTAATCCAGCTAGCACTGCCCTTCGATCAGTTGCAATGAATGCAAACATGAACAGAGGTATGCATGCAGGCAGATTTACTACGCATCCCAGCCAAACTCTACACTTGATTAGACTAACAGTGTGTACACATTTGTCTAGACAATTATTATATGTTCTCTGGGAGTCACGGTAACTCAGTTGGTAGAGCATCATGCTCGTAATGAAATGGTTGCAGGTTTAGTACCCACCCATGCCAGCCTGTGTCAGCTGCATCTCTGTGTCCTTGGGAAAGGCACTTAGCTCCCTTTTCTTCAGCGTGATTTAGCCACAGTAAAGTGCTGAAGGTGCTGTTATATACCATCCAACCCATTTAAAAGATGGGGTATACCATGTAATGTTTGGTCCCTCTCTCCAACTGTAAAATTTAGGGTCCACTCCATTATTTTTTGACTGAAAAGTTTTTCCATGGTGACACTGTCTAGGCAGACATCTTTATAAAACAGTGTGAATTGCACCACATTCATTTGGCTGACATGAATGCCAAGGTTATAGCAAGGGCAAATTGTTTTACTTTTCTTTTGTTTTTGCAATATGGCACCTGCAGATAGCTACAAGTCCATTTTGGTACTGTAAAGACCGTCCAGGGAATCTTGTACAGGATAAGTTTGCAGTTGATATTCACCTAAACTAAGGAAAGTAAATTAGCTGCCATCGTTGTGTAACTTGGGTGTTGTATTGAGAACAGGGATGCTTTCTTGTTGCAAAAGTTTGGAGAATTATTGCTCAAGACCTAATTGACAATATGGAAAATTGCTTTTTTTTTTCAAGGACAGGAGAGATTATGGTATGGCCTTGTGTACATAAAGATTGAGGTATAATAATAAACTATCTGTGAATTGACAGCAAAATCATATGGCACATGTCAGTATAAACAACTTTTGTCCTACCTCGCGCATATGGAACTAGACTGAGGGGTGCAATTTCCATGAATTTCTGAGGCTGCAGCATATACCAGACTTTATAAACAGTATACAATAACAAAACAAGGCTGTTTAATTTAACTAATGTAAAAAAGTCAGCCTTTTGCCCATTTGTATATTAGGCTTAAAGCTGACATATTTAATGTTGGGCTTGGACAATTTGCATGCCATAGCTTGTTCAACTTGTGATTGCTTCATTTGAGTATGTATGTATGTATGTATGTATGTTTGTATGTATGTATGTATGTCAGCATAATATTAACTGTATACAGAGGTCTTGCTAGGATTTTAAAACTAGGAGTCCAGGACTCCTATTTTGGGAAATACAGGAGTCCCACCAACAAAAGTTGCAGTCCTCTCCCAGAAGCATATTGGGGATACCTGAAGTGGCTAAATGTCCAGATGAGAAGAACCAGTGGTTGTCATTGAGCTTACTTTTCCAAATTCTTTACACCACTGGCTTGTAGCTCTTGTTAGTCCATCAGAGTAAGACAATTTTGTCAATCCTAGGAGAGGTCTTGTTCCAAACACTAAGCCATGCATCGTACACTTTCTTTCACTTGGCTGCTGTTCTGTCTGAACTTTTTCAGTTCTAGCAACTTTAACACTCTTCTGAGTCTCATTAGAATCTTTGTCAATCAGCCATTTAACCCCAAAATACTTATAATAATAATAATGAGGACTTTGTATAGCGCCTAACCTTTAGAAGCTTTAAGCACTTTACAACATTAGACAACACCTAAAACATAAAAAAACTTATATAATGATATGATTACATAAAAACAAACACCATGAAATTAGAAAACATAAAACATGCTGAAAATATTTAAGGTAGGAAACATTATTAGGTTTTTAAGTTTGCTCTTGCAGTCGAAATAGATGAGTTTTGAGAGTGCTCTTGAATGAGATCACTGTGTCCAAGTTCAGTGGGCAGTTCGTTCCATGTTGCTGGGCCCTGGTATGCAAAAGAATGTTGTTCATATGACTTCACTTTCATAGTGGGAATAATGAGTGTACGATTGTCAGAAGAGGAGTGTAAGTATCTTGCTGGTGTGTACACATGAGTGAGGTCGGATAGGTATGTTGGACTGGAGCCCGTCAGTGAAACTTAGCACAGAGAACAAATTTTGTGTTTAATTCTGGATTGAATGGATAGCCAGTGTAGGGTACAGAGCAGGGGGAGGTGTGCTTTGAACGTGGTACTCTAAGGATGATCAGAGCAGCTGTGTTTGAAGTTTTTGGAGTAGTAGATACTGAGACTAACCAGACAGAATTGAGTTACAATAGTCCAATCTTGAAAGTACTAAGGAACACACAAGTGTTTTAGTGGCATCAGCTGAAAGATATTTGCGAATGGAGCTGATGTGTCTCAGCTCAAGATATGCAGCCTTGCATATGTTCATGACATGTTGATGCAATGTGAGAATACTGTCGAAAGTAACACCTAGGTTTCGTACTGACTGTGAATTTAATGTTGGTGTTGCTGATATTTATTGTTTGAGGTAAAGGATGTGAATGAGAAAGTCTTTGTGTTGTAATCAGAATGGCTTCAGTTTTATCATCATTCATCTGCAGCTTGTTACATGTCATCCATGGTTTCACATCAGAAATGCACCTCTCTACACCTTGGATGGTGGCATCAGCTTCAGTTGGATGGCTAGATTTGTATATTTGGGTGTCATCAGCGTACAATTGGTGAGAACTGGATGATGATCTATGACACTTGAGAGTGGCTGAGTGTATAGAATGAAGAGAACAGGTCCAAGAACAGACCCCCTGTGGAACACCACAGCATAGATCAACTGGCCTGGAGTGTATTCCATTTGCGGACACAATTTGTGTCCTGTTGACCAAATAGGACTTGAACCACAGGATGGCTGTATCAAGAAAGCCAAATACATGCTGGAAATGGTGAAGTAATATATCATGTCTGTTGTGTCAAATGCTGCAGACAAATCAAGGAGGGTGAGGACTGTAAATCTTTCCGCTATCCAAAGCAGAGAGAAGGTCATTAACTACTTTCAAAGCTGCATTTTGTCTAAGTCTCAATGTGTCTTGATTTCAAGGTCACATGCACTACTTATTTGGCAACACTTGGAAACGAACACAATAATGAAAGCTAAGTTGTTCATTTGCTGTACTTTTATAATGATCACATGTACATCTCTGGGTCTTTCTGCCTCTGAATTCAGTCATTGTAAATATCAGCACGTTTTTCCATCACTCGCCAGGTGGTCAGAGTACTTGAACTTGCCACCCAGCTGTTGCGTCATTTTCTTTTGATGTACTCTTATAATGACAACATGCACATTCGGGGATCTCTCAGCCACTGTCAGCAGAGCTAAAATGATCATTTGATGCACATATTTTACCACTCAGCAGGTGGTTGAAGCAGAACTGGCAAGCCTTTGAATTTGCTGCCCAGTTACTGCATCCTGCGTAAGTGATTTTCTGTGTTCCAGAGACAAAAATTTGCATGCCAAATATGCGTGATTAAGCATTTCCTAGACCTCTGTATATAGTGATGAATAAAAGTAAAGTTCTAGATAAATGAATTGATAAGGACTCTAGGATGATGTTGTTGTTGTTGTGGGGCTTAACACCATTTTTCAGCACACGATAGGCTATACATGACGGCCAGTATTAATGGTGGAGGAAGAAACCGGGAAATCCCCGGAAAGAAAAACCGACCCACGAGAAGCTACTGGCAAGCTTTCTCACATATCCACATTTGCCGAATCCTAGACTCGAACCCACGCAGACAGAGGTGAGATGGCAGTGATCCGTAACGGAGAGCGCTTTAGACCACTCGGCCACTCGGGGCCCACTCTAGGATGATAAAGCTTTCAGATAACATTAAAAAATGAAGCATTGCATGATAAAAGCTGAGTGGTAATGATGTTAAAATTTTGTAAAAGGTATATAAAATAGGTGATAACCGTGCAGAATTTAAAATTGTAAACATGTCAAATATTTCTATATGGAGCACATTCCCTCAAAAGTCCAAGATTTGCTCTTGTAGTACATCATCATACAGTTTCTTTGCCAAATTCACACTAAGAAACTTCCATCTCTCAGGGTGGAAGTTGACACTTGACAAGAATGTGTTCCACTGTCATTGGATGCTGGCAGGGTGTCACTGTGGTCAAAAGTTCGTTCTTTAGAAGGTATGGATGGGTCAGATATATGTGCTTGATGAAAACAAATAATGCAGCCAGATACAAAGCTTGAACATGTTGGTAGGTTGTTTTTATAGGATCAACAGTAATTAAGAAAAACTCTGCCGTGACTTCCAGACTTGAAATGGTGTTGTTAACTCTACTGGTCATAGACCAGAAGAGCTTACTGGATGGTCTGTTGTCTGTTGGCCATCTGTCCATTGGCACAAGTTTGTTATCATTCTAAAATGACTCGAGGATTGCCTTGAAACTTTACACTCACATTCATCACATGGTCTACTTGGTCATAAATAAAAATGGTGCTGCTTGTACATCCAATATGGTTTCATGGTGACCATCTTGAAAATCGTTCTATTCTTCCTGAATAGAAAGTCATATTAACATTGGGTTTTTTGCTAAAAGACTTGTCATGAAATCTAGTTGATCCCAAATGAGAAAGGTGTTAATCTGACTCCATGGGATACATCTTGAAAATCTTGATATTGTTACTTATGAATGGATGGCTGTCTCAGCTTGGGATTTTACTAAAAGACTTCTTATAATGTCTTTTAGGTCCTAAATGAAAATGGGGCCAATCTGATATCCACTTTGGCTACCAGAGAACCCATCTTGAAAATTGTTATTGCTACTTGTCCTGATTGCATGGTCATATCAGCATGGCGTTTTCCCTAAAAGACTTGTCATAATGTAGAGTTCTTCTCAGGATTGTGAAAGTTTCAGTCCAGGATTGCTTCACTGAAAAAAGTTGCAGTCCCACCACTCAAATTTGCAGTCCCTGTTATGATACATTTTTCCCCCTTGCATTAATTTATAACATAATGAATGTATTGTTGTATCACAGATACATCTCACCAGATTGCTAACGATTGTTTATTGTGAAATAGTATTATAATAAATAAATGAAAAAAGGCAGTTGATAAATGTGCTTCTTTGTGATCTTACAACTATAACAATTATCAGTGCCATTACCTTGCGATTCTTTAATTTGTGTGTGGCTAGAACGAATAGAGGATAAGATTACTTTTTCTTTTCTATATTAATTTAATTACCTTAATTCCATTTCAAATCAATTATTTTTCCAAGACACTGGAACAAATCAGAAATGACGATATTCCATTAGCTTTTTTCATTTCATCTTCAAACCACACATTAGGCTACATTCCCTTTATTAAAATAAACTTAACAAAACTTCCACCATGTCAGGTTTTGGATCTAAATCCTTAAGTTCTGGACTTTCCTCAATCATCCTCATCATTTTTGTTAGTATTTTTGTTTAAAATGTTGATGCCCCTCTCTGTCAACATTGGGTTTTCTCTAACAAAAAACACTTTGTATGATGTCTAGTTGATCGTAAAAGAAAATGGTGAAGATCTTGTGTCTAATATTACCGCCATGGAAATTATTTTGAAAATCGGGTTATTGTTACTGTTAATGAGTGACTGGTGATATCAGCATGGGGTATGCACTGAAAGACTTCTGAAAGACTTGTTATGTTGTCTAGTTTGGTGCTAAATAAAAATGTTGCAGATCTGATGTGGCTGATCTGAAATAAAAGTGATGCCAGTCCGACCTCTAAAATTGTTGTAATAGCAGCCAACTTAAAGATCTTGACACTGCTCTACTTAATCAAAGTCCTTTTGACATGCGGTTTTCAGCAGAAGACTTTTTATGATGTCCAGTTGATCTGAAGTAAAAAAGAAGGTGCCAAGCTGACCTAGTTGATCTTAAATGAAAAAGGTGCAAGTTGCACATTCAGTTTGGCTGCCATGATAAATCTTTTGTAAATCTTGTCACTACTCCCCCTGAATGAATAATGAATAATCAGTATGGTTTACACCAGATTGCTAATGATGTCCACTTTGTTCCAAATGTAAATGGTGCAAAGTAGACATATAATATTGTACCATAGCAGCTGAATGAAAATCTTGTTTTTGTTGAAGAATATTCAAGATGGTTTCAGCAGCCGATGCTTAAAAGGAAGAATTTTTCTTGCCATAAATTCCTGGAAATTATATTTGCCTAGTAGAGCATTAATCTCTTTGTTGGATTCTGGTTTAAAAATAAAATGTTGCTCATCAAAGGTTCTATTGATGAACATGTTATTCAATTATTAATGATGTAGCTTAAAACTTTGCCTGCGTTTTAAGTAAATCATCCTGATAGTACTGTTGTGAAATAAGCTGTACAACATATTCTATTAAACTTCTGCTTCTCTAGTGATGCCAGCATTGATGTGAAAATCATCCATTCATGAAAAGAATTAATAGAAAAATCGTACATGTATTGAAAAGGTTGCTTCAGCATAGATGTGGAAACATGATTTAATTTGTGTCACTCTTAGCCACATGCGTGTTTATTTACATGTTACCAATTGTTCAAACATTTGCAGGTGGTAAAACTAAACTTAGCCATTTGCAGATGTAACTGTTGTAAAGAGGAGTGTTTCTTTGTTTCATAACATTTTAAATATGATAGAAATCTTTCAATTTGACATTTGAAGATTTATATTTTTGTAGAATATTGTAAAATGTGCGTCATAGATAACTCTTTTATGTGGGTTTTTTGGGTACATGTTTCATCCACATGTTTTTGCATGTAGCTTAGTTTCTGTGACAGTCTAGTCATGAAAGTTGGTGTATTCATTATAGAGTGTTCTACTTACCACAGGCAAACATTGTTCAGAGTGACGTACTTTTGACATGCCAGTGACTTTGTTGTTTATTTTGAATATGCCTTAGCAGGGCAGATGAGACAGCATTATGTGGAGTGCTTAATCTCATTAAAATTGATATTTCGGCAAGCATCTGATCATTGTCACATCTGCATCAGCAAATGCAAAGACACGCATCACTTTTGCAGTGATCATGGCAGCAGTTGTGACAGCTGTGTTATCTGTGTACATATTGTAAGTTATGTGTAGTGGGAGTACATCATAACATGGTGCACGGGCACAAGTCTGCTTAACTTGTTGCTTCTACTTACTGTGATATAAGAATATTATTAACTCATGTGAGAGAAAAATGTGCTTACAAAATGTTACATCATTGAAGTTATGAATTAGATTTGACGGTGCTGTTTGTTCAGATGTTTATAGATCTCTGTGAACTTTATAAAAAATTTGGGAATATTCTGTTACCTTCATCTTGACATTTTTGTGTCATTTAAATACCATGCTGTCTTAACTTGCACCATAGAGTGGACATAAATTTACCCTCATTGTGATGGGGAATATTTAGATAATAGCTCTTCTTTTTCCACTTGTTTAAGGGATGATCAAAAGGTTAACAAAAAGTCAGTTAAAGGAATGTGCATGCCAAAAGAAAAGAAGAGATATATAAGATTTGTAGTGACACCTGTATGATGGCATATGAGATGGCACGTATTTGAGCCAAAAGAAGGAATATAAAGAATTATCACAAATATTCTCAAATCCAGTTTCTTATTGTTAGTGGAAAGTGAAACAGATCAGTCACTTTTCTCATGGATTTGGTGACAGCAGCATCAACAGTTGGTACCGTTTGTTTTTTTTTTCATTTGCTTGTTTTTCTTAAACCCCTTGATGAATTTCTCTCATATATGAATCATTAATGAAGCCAAGACTATTCATTGGCATGCTTGTCCCACTGTCCTCGGGTTCATGGTCATGTTCAAAGATATTTTGCTTTACGTTCGTTTTTTCGTTTGCTTGTATTTCCTAAGACCCTTGATAGATTTTTTTTTTTCAAACAAGGGATGAATCAGTATGAAACTTAGAAATTAAGTTGGTAATGTGCATGCTTGCCACCATGGTGCCCATTGAATATCTTTTCTTTTTTTTCTTTTTTTTGCTACTTATCCAAAGGTATGGCCATATTTTGACGTGTGGTATTCACAGAGACTTTTTATGATGACTGATTGGTGCCTATGTGACATCTAGTATGGCCATGACTGTGTCTGTTGTTATTGATATTCCTAAATGGATGGTCATTAACATGTTTTAACCAAAAGACATGATGTACTCAGAGATGCTGTCTCCGAGTGGAGCAGAATTTGTATGAATTCACACACTTGGAGACCGGTGATGCACAAGAACTCGTTCAAATTAATTTAGTCTTGCTTATGAAAATGTATTCCGTGCAGTATACAATTTTTATTCAGCTGTTCACCCATAAAGTGCTTGTTGCAACGTAAGTTACACTTCTAGAAATATCTTCATGCTTGTCACGATGTGTCTTTTTTAAAAAAAATACTACATATCAGGTTTCTTCGTTGGTTGTTAAACTAAATTTGATTGGCACATTGGGCCTAGGAACAAGCATTCTGTCATAGTTTGAACCTTGCATCAAGGAAGTTTTACAGAAAAACCAGAATTGCTGATTTCCTGTGTGGTTGATCTTTAGCTGATGATTTCATTCAGCAAATACTGACTGATAACAGTGACGAGGGCAATTATTTTTAATGTAAGGAAGTATATCAGATTATTTGAGCAGGATAATGTTGATACCAGTGATGTTGAACCTGAAAATGGTGTTAAATGCAAGTCTGATGTACATGCTGTTTGGACAAAAACAGCATGTAAGTCAACCCCTCATTTCAGTGGTATTTCAAAATTAAATGTATAAAAGGCAGACAAACAAGCCAAATTGAAATGCAAACCATTCAAACATAGAGGGCAATTTTCATTTCTTTTCTCATCACAGTTTAGTTCTGCAGGATATTGTGCTGCAAATTCATATAGCTCTGCATAATGGTTAAGATACATTTAATAAATAAGAATCAGAAGAATGAAATTAAGAAGTAAAGATATTCATTTGATCCAGATACCTCTCTCTGAACAAGTAGACTATGGCATTAATGGACTTTATATCCTAATACAGCATTATGGAACAGTAAATCTGGCATGGTAGTCAGTAAGGTACTAATTCAAGAAAGTGAAGCTTTGGTAGAGCTTACTGTATTTACCCTAATAAATGCCCCTCTCCCCTTTTTTAAGAACATCAGATATCAGCTTGCTCCAAGCAAGCTGAGTGGAAAATTGAACATTGTCCATGGAAACTTGAGCCTGCCCCAAACATAATATCCCAACATCAGTAAGATAATAAGGTAATGTATGTTGTATTTTAAGGATATAGTTTCATGTTTATTTAAACTTTTGTTTTTTTTAATCTTTGTTGGCAACCACATGCTGATAATTAAGGTTATAAAAAATATATGTAAATAAACATGTAGATGTATGGATTAGAAAGAATTAAAATGCAGATTAACTAAGTTAAAAGAGCAACAACAGACATGTACAGTGTCACCCGCTATAGCATGCTCCGTTATAACACAAATTCAGATATAACACAGTCGTGGTGTGGCTCCCAAAATTTCATATACATGTATTTTTCTTGTACACGAAAAAAAATTCTTTCTTACAAGTACGAAAAAAACCAACAAAAAGTTTATCGTCATTTTAGGGAAGAGATCACATATGAATAATACAAGATGATCGTGGCGTGGCTACTGAAATTTTATATGCATTTTTCTTATGCACGAAAAAAATAGTGTTTTCTTCTTAAAAGTACGTAAAATAACATGCAAAAATTTATTCTGGGATCACTCAGGGCTTTGCCAATGTCGCAAATTGCGAAAATTTTTTTTTTTCCTTATTGGCAGCAGAATATACCATCTGGCAATTTTTTTTTTATTGGCGACATTGTTGGCTGTTTAAACTTGTATATACAACCATTGGTTTGGAGTGGAGAAATTTAGAGGCCCCATGAAAGGAAGCCGTAAAGTTGATGTAAAATGTACTGAAATTTATCTATTGTTACATAACCAAATTCTTTGTCCATATTGACAAACCATCTTAACAGTGCATTGTTATATCATAATCTGCTTATGTTGACATCTAGCATGAGTACTGTACGTTTTGAGATATCCGCTTTTTTTCAAATTCACGTTTCTGGTAGTGGAGATCAACTGGACCAGGCATTATCTCATAATCTATCTTTTGTCGGATTTTCCGCCGTTCGCTAGTAATTAATATATTCACATAGACTGACGTTTGTATGTGGATGGTAAGTAAACTTCTCTTCTTTTCACTGGGAATTAAATTCTTCAGAACATTCACTTTTTCTGTAGTAATCCCTGTCATCAGACCAGAACACCTGCATCTCTATCGTCGATTGGCCCTTTCTTTAAATTTCTGACGCATGTGTGGAAGGCAGCATCACTCCACTACCATAAATATAAAAAACAAAAAAACAAAAACAAGAAAAACAAAATCTTTGGGGAGGAGGGGGGCACCAGACAGATGCCCCCCACCACTTAGCCAAAAAAAAAAAAGATAAGTTTTTTATGTGTATGTGTTGCCCCCAAAGGTGTGTTGCATTGTTTTCATTATAAGTAGAATTTTGATCAAAAATTTATTTAAATATCAAATTTTTGCTGGAGTATTTATTTCCCTAGTGTATCTAAAGGGTTGTTCATCCGATCAGGTTTCATTCTTCTGATCGGAATCCCTCTCCTTTTAAATTCCAGTGACCTTTGCCAAGGGTCCCTATGTCCTGTGTTTGCTATGTGAGTGTATGCTTTATTGTATGCTTGCTATAGATTTTTGTGTAAGGACGGCATTAACTGCAAAATTTTCCCCCGTTTTTGTACTAAGTTGTATTTGATATTTAAAAAAAAAAAAAAGAAGAGAAAAATTTTGTTCTTATTTCTGGAAATGACAATCCCATTTCCATGTTATTATTTCATATTTTTTGTTTTTGTTCTGTATTTTTGATGAGAAACGGTTGTAGTTGCAAAAATAAAAATAAATACTAGTGTTTTTTGTGCGTGCATTCCGTGAGACGTTTCTCATTTTTAAATAAATCAATGTAGAAGTAAACAGACTGTACCCAGTTTCAGGAGCTGCATTTTTTGTTTTCTTATTATGATATGCTTCCCTTAAACTGGGGGCAGAGCCCCGTCTCCCAGCTTCAGGATTCTGTACGCGCAACAAAGAGTTCCGAAAGGGCCTAAAAGTCAAAAGAGATAAAAAAAAAAAGTATTTTGTTAGTACCTACTAATTGGTATAGGAAACCCTTTTTTATTGATTCCGTCCTATCTCCCTGTGTTTGTGTACTGGTTGTCCATTCCTACATATGGAATTTTCTGGGGCTCTTTTGCAGGCCTGTCCACTTTGTGTAGCACCCTGTGACATAGCCCTGCAACGTCTGTGTCCCTTACTTCTTCCATATGTAGGTTCCCTGTCCTCTCTTTAGGTTCATATAGGAGAGAGAGAGAGAAAAAAAAAAGGGCATTTCATTAGGTATTAGTATATTAATGGGTTCCCTTTATTTGTGATGTTGGTTAGTTGTTTAGGATATAATTACTTGAAGTACCGAAGGAAACTAGGAGGTATTACAATTTGCATTTCTTGATTGTTTTTCCTGAGGTGAGAGATGAGAACAGGGCTCCAGCCCGTGCTTAGGCTGGTACATACCCCTACTTGGGCCGTAAACCGAAGCCCCCCCCCCCCGATTTTATCCTACTGCGCCTAATTTTTAATTGTAATTACCTGTCCACAGGTCAGCATTGTTTGAATAATGTATTCAATAATCTTTTGAATAATGTATTCAGTAAGCTTCATTAACAGTTTTTTGTCATAATTCCCGTCTAAAAATAATAAATTGTTCCTTCGGTACTTCTCTTTTTTGGAAATCTCTGTAATCACCCCAATTCTATGGGCTTTTCTTCTTTCACATTGTACTATAGCATGGTATTTTGTATAGTACGCCTGTTTGCACATGGGACAGTTAGGTAATATTTTAATTATGTGTCTTTTTAGGACTGTTTCTCCAGTTAACAATGTATTATGTAGATATTTAAACATTATACTTTGAATTTTTAAGGACTTAATATTAGTCCAATACCCCCACACTCTGTCTCAATTTATTCCCCAATTTTCTTGTTCAACTTTATTTTTAATATTTTTAGTAATGTCCTCCCTTATTCATTCGTAAGTCTTACACTTATTAACCCCCCATAATTTCTTTTTTATCACTATATTTAACTAATAATTCCTTAATACTCTTAAATTTCCTTGGCACTTCTAATTTTTTACTTAATGAGTTGTTTTTGTATATGTCTTCCCAATTTCTTATGGTGAAGCCAAACCAATATATATATATATATATATATATATATATATATAATGCTTCCCACGGTGTTTTAGGTTCAGCGTTAATCATTTTCACCCTATTTATTATATTTGCACATTTGATTATAATAGGGCTCGGCATTGCTAACCCTCCCCTCTTATTTGCTCTATACAGAGTTTCTTTCTTCAAGTAGTGGGTCTTATATCCCCAGATGTAAAGAAAAACAAAAACAAGCCCTCGCTTTGTCTATTCAGTAGGCAGGGAGGAACAGTAACAACAGTTGACCATACAACAAGTAGCTGAAATTTCAAAGAAAACATTACCTTTTGAAGCACCGATTGTTATGAAAATGTTCTAAGCAAATGGGAAAAAAATCAGTCTCAATCGTGCAGTACAATTTTTTGATGTTGCCGCCACAATAAGAAATGGGCCTTTGTTTGGTTTTCCAAAGCTGTCCTTTAGCGGTGACTTCAATAACGCATGCACCCTTCATCAAAGAAAGCCGACTACAATTTTTAATAAAAACAAAGAACCTTTCTTCAAAGGAAGTCATTACCGAACTTAAATTAAAACAATGGAATCTCATGGATTGTTCACTTTCCAACGTGTCAGGAACAATTTTACTGTGCCATGAAAGTTTCCTTTTTACAGGAAAAAGTTTATGCTTACGAACTCTACCGATGGCGCTTAAAACACAAACTTTTACCGAAATTTGCTTCATCATTCATTGCATGATTGTGCTATTTTTTTTTTCCACTGAATTCAGACCTATATGACCTGTGACAAAATTGTTGAATATATTAAATGTGTGTATGTGCATATTTTCGATGGAAGTACTTGTATTGTGGATTCAATGTATGTGATGTGATTTGCGGGTGAGTACACGGTGTTGATACTTTATTCATTGCTATGCATTAGACATGTATTAATAAACAGTATACACGTATATGTACCAATGCATGGTTCTCTGAATAAAGTAAAATATTAAATATGCCTTCTCTGTTTTCACTGCAGGTGTATTTCTCATTTAATATGCATCGATTTAAGATGATAACTGTGCCAATGAAGCACATATTTTTGCGCCCGCATTTATTACCTAAACCACACACACACACACACTCCGCACATATTTTCAGATACATACATCATTTTCTTCTGCTAACTGACCTGGTTGCTTATAACATGGTTCGGTCTATAACACGGTCGGGTTCTGTGGCTCCCAACTACCATGTTATAGTGGGTTCACACTATATAGATAAATTGATAGGTATAATAGGTTTGGAAACATGTAGATCTGAGAGAGAGGGAGAGAGAGAATCCTGGACTGTAATTGTTTATATTCACAACTGAAGGGTTTGTAAATACTTACTTTACCCATTCACTTAAAAAGTATCATCAAGTCAGCTTGAACATGGCAACATCATCAAAATATTTGACATTCCTACTTTTGAGAATGATTTGAGAATATTTATTTTTGTCCATTTAATTGTTTGACATTTTGTAAAGATGTATCTCTCACCTGTAATTTTCATGTAAACAACAGATCATACACACTGCTTTTGTATGCTACATTTTCATTACATAAATCACGCTTTGAATGAAATCCTCCCAGAGGTTAATTGTTAGAGAGGAGTGCCTTTATTTCCAGACACACCAATCAAAGAAGTCGCTCAACTAACACCTACTCACCATAAAATTGGCAACCTGCATCTAAACAATCTTTGAAAAGCAGATTGTAAGCAGTCTGGAAAACTGCCCAAGGCCTGAACGTGTGCAAATCATGGATACATACAAATAATATGATTAAAATGTGACTCATAAGTTGAAATATAAAAATATTTATTCCTTATTTGTCAAAACTTGCTTTACATAGTAGATATTCACATTCTGATGCATGTGTAAGAAAATGCGAGTCTGACCTTGACATTGGCTACATGATAGAAATGACATGTACATTAGATGAAAGTAGCTCTCCATAAAATACAGCTTGCACAGAGCTAGTGGTGTATGCATTTTTCACAGACCTGATGATCAATAAAATTTCTTGTATCTTGTATCACTTTCAATTTTTTGAACATGGCCTCTTGTTAAATCCTTGCAAACGTTTGCGTGCATGGACCAAATTTTTAGCTTGTTCTAGGAGTTGGGTGAATGGTTTTGTAAATCCCTGGTCATAGGGTGTTCACAAAAAGATTAAAGGTGATGTCTAATTGGTCCTGAATGAAAATTGTGCCCCTTCAGACATCCAGTATTGTTACAGTGGTGGGCATTTGAAAATCTTTTTAATATTAATCCAGAATGAAGGGTCTTATTGATGTGGGGTTTCACTAAAGGACATTATGCTGCCTTGTTGGTCCAAAAATGAAAATGGTGCCACTTGGGCAACCAAATTGGTCATCATTTGTGGCCATCTTTAAAGTCTTGTTGCTATTCGTTGTCACTCTTGACAGTACTCTCTCATTGCATCAACATGTCATGAACATATGCAAGGCTGCATATCTTGAGCTGAGACGAATCAGCTCCATTCGCAAGTATCTTTCAGTTGATGCCACTAAAACACTTGTGTGTTCCTTAGTACTTTCAAGACTGGACTATTGTAACTCAATTCTGTCTGGTTCGTCTCAATATCTACTTCAGAAACTTCAAAAAGTTCAAAATACAGCTGCTCAGATCATCCTTAGAGTACCACGATCAGAGCACGCCTCTCCCCTGCTCTGTACCCTACACTGGCTATCCATAAGATCCAGAATTAAACACAAAATTTGTTCTCTGTGCTAAGTTTCACTGATGGGCTCCAGTCCAACATACCTATCTGACCTCACCCATGTGTACACACCTGCAAGATGCTTACGCTCCTCTTCTGACACTCATATTCTCATTATTCCCACTATGAAGATGAAATCATATGGACAACGCTCTTTTGCATACCAGGGCCCAGCAACGTGGAACGAATTGCCCACTGCACTTAGACACAAAGACACAGTGATCTCATTCAAGAGCGCTCTTAAAACTCACCTATTTCAACTGCAAGAACAGACTTAAAGACCTAATAATGTATCCTTGCCTTAAATATTTACAGCATATTTTCTGTTTTTGTTTTGATGGTGTTTGTTTTTATTTTTGTAATCATATCATTATATTTTTTTTTTTTAAGTGTTGTCAGATGTTGTAAAGCGCTTAGAGCTTCTAAAGATTAGGCGCTATACAAAGTCCTCATTATTATTATTATGTCTGATTGGTCCTAACTTGAATGTTGATCTTGTAAATGCTACTGTACCTGAATGGGTGATCATATCGACATGAGGTTTTCAGTAAAGAATTTCTTAAGATATCTGGTTGTTAAGAAATGAAAATGTTGACCCTCCGATATCCAGCCAGACTTGTAATATATAGATGACCCTAATTGAAAATGATACATACAAATCAGACCTCCAATTTCAGGGCCATGGTGGCCATCTTTTAAATCGTGTTGCTTCACCAGAATTGACTGTTAGAGTGACATAGGGTTTTACAGTTAAGACTTCTTATGATATGTGGCCATTTCTAAAGAAAATGGTGCCAATTAGACTTTCATTCCTGCAATATTTGAAGTCTTGTAATAGCTAGGTCTTCAGAGTAGATAGACCTGTTCACATGAGAAACTTCTCAGAATATGTAGTTGGTGATAAACAGTATTGGCCATCTTGAAATCTTTTCATCACAACTCATGAAGGAATGGTCATATTATCATAGGGTTTTCACAGAAACTCTTATTACTGTATGTAGTAGGTCCTAAATGATGCCAAAACTTACGTCCCAAAACATGGAAAATATCGTAGCAGCTACAATATCCATGGTGATGTTTAAACCCCCAATCCCCACCCTTAACCCCCCAAAATAAACATCACTTCTTTTCTTGCAATATATAGTTATTCCTATGTTAAAATGATGCTGATTTAACCTCAAAAATGGTTGCAATCTTTTGTGTCATGGTACATATTTATTTTTAATTGGAGGGAGTTGGGGTTTTTTTTAATTATTTGGAAATGATTTTGCCTTAACTGTTGTTGGTTGGTTTGGGTTTAATGCATTTTTGTCATCACATGACATTCCATACATGGCAATGAGTGTAGCTAATGGGAGAAAAACCTGGCAAAATCCTGGTAAGAACCACCAACCCATGGGAAGATAATGGCAAACCTTTATTGTTGTTGCTGCCTATCCATTTTCTTGGCACTACATAACCATGATTGTGTTGATATGCCATTATGTTAAAATTCCCATTTGAAAAGCATGGGAATTAAAAATTATGTGATGTATTTTTCGGAGGAAGGTTAGTTTTACTTTGTAGAATTATGTTAATAAAAATAATTGTTCTGAGAAAAGCAACCAATATCGGGTTTCTCTTTAACCCCATGGGACGAGTCCCTGCCTTTCATAAATGTGCAAAAATGCGCTTGTGATTTGCCATTTCTGCAGAAGCACCATTTAAGTAGTATTTGGACTCTTTCCCAAGAAAATCCGTGCTATCAGCTTTGCTTGTCACCGCAATATTCATTAAGACCTAGTTGACAGAAAAAATATGTAGAGAGGTGTTCATATATTAAATGCTTCGTATATACAACATTCAGACATAAACCATGCTGGTATGAATCATACACACCACTTGATCTGCTTCTTGAGTGGGCTAAACCAGCTTAATTAAATGATCAAATGAAAGGTAACTTTACCAAGTCATTTTGATTTCCTTTCACAACAGTGGTAGGGGCATAGTGCTACCCTGGTTCATCTGAATATTAGACTATCACACCTTGGTTAAGGTTTGCATTTAGGTCATTACAGGCACTGGTTGAATGTCAGTATTCCATGAACATATTTCTAGTTTCATTGTACTTAGAGCTCTATAACTGTTTTACAGGTGCCATGAATCACTACCCAGATGAAATGCATCAGCAACAACATGCTGCAGCTGCTGCTGCCTATGAACAGGCACAGAGAATGGTCAGTATGGGATACCATCCCCCACCCATCAGAGACAGCAATAACCCAGGCATGGTAAGACTGATTACTTTATTTCCCCACATGGTAAATCAATGCTTGATGATAAGACTCCATCCCCCAGTGTTATAAATGGTCCAGTAACTGTTTAGCTGCTTTTTCACTGTTCGGCATGTGGACTGTCTTTCTCAGTCCAGAGTAGTTTTGCGCATCAAAAGTAACTACTGGCAGTTTTCATGGACTGTGTTCCTTCTCATATGCTTCTGTTGTGGTCACAGGCATGAAATAGTTACTTAATGTTCTATGGATGTAAAGTTTGAATAGCAGAAGGGCTGTACCAAACATTGGGGACTTGTGGATCAGTAACTTAGCTCCAGGCAAGTGTGCTGTTTCAGAAATGAGAGACAGGCTGTTTTAAAAGTAATATATATTCTCTTGTTACTGATACTGGGCCCTCAGAAGGAAAATGGGGGAATTCACAAAGGATTATATTGAGTACATCTTTTATATGCAACTGTGTCAGGCTGCCTAACACTTTAATTGTCGTTTACAGCAGTAAGATCAATAACCAGTTACCCAATATGATTTGGAAAACCAAGCAAAATGTGGAATGTGGAATAATGTGCAGTGAGTCTGACCATTCAAATGTGTCATGTTTTATCTTGGGTTATCTTAGTTGTCTGGTTGGAAAACTGTCCTGCATCACTGAATACTTGGTCCAAGTTTAAATTATCAAAAGTCTGGGGCATGCTAGATCTTGATATGACTTGTGACTTCCTGTTAACATCAAAATCAGTGTTACACCAGATCTTGACATGACTTACAACTTCTGTTGAAATAACAGCAGTGTTGCAACTTGCATTTTGTCCTCCATTCTCCAGATTTGGGGGAAATGAAATGTCCAATGGACAAAGTACTTATTGTGCTAATAGTTGTAAAACATGAGATAAACTTAATTGCATTGACAGTTTTGCCACTTTAATTTCAAAGTTTCCTTGGAGACTTAGCAGTATGGCTGACACAGTTTTTGTTTCTCCATGTATTGTGGTGGGGCAGTTAATCCCCTGCATGCAAGCTTTGTTTTGAAGTTCCGTGGTGGAGTGGTAAGTATCTTCAGATGTCCAATATATATTTGGACGAAAAACTATTCTAGAAGATATTTGTATATTCAACATGTGTTTAGCAAAGATTAATCTGCTTCTTTGCAGTACTTCCAGTTGCAGTTACTGCCAGTGTAAAAAATTATTATGCATTACCAGTTTGGTTTAAACAATATGGCCAAAAATTTTTACATCAAGACCACTTCAGCAATTTTACGTTTATATTTCATTAAAAAAAATCAGAATTAACATGTGCACAGACTGGATGACAGGTGCACCTTTCATCTTCTCTTTGACAGCATGAATTTACTTCATTGTTACAAAGGAAACATAAAAGATAAGATAGAGACAGTAAACTTTCATTTGACAAATGCTGCTATTTAAAATAAACAAAACAACCCCCCAAAAAAGTAAAATTTGCACAGAAATGCTAACCATGTGCTTAGTCTTGGTACACCGCCAACAGTGTGTGTTCACAAGGTTGAATATACATAATTTTGAGCCAGCTAGATTTTGATGCAATTGGGTCTGCTGTGTGTGTATTGTATTGTACTGACCATTTACTTGGCGGTGGGGGCGGGGATGGGCAGGAATCTTTTTTCCATTGGGGATATTTTGTTCTCTTTTTATGACAGATTTTTTTCTCAACAAAAACAAACAATGAGTTAGTCTTTTTTTCTATGCATCAGAGCAGAAGTTTTTTTCAGGCTTTTCCCCAGAGTCCCTCCCCCACCCCCGATGAAAATTAAATGGTCTGAACTTAAGAGAGACTTGACTTTGGTGGATCCTCTTCATTAATCAAAGTAGTAGTCATTGTCATCACTGTGAAGTATTGGCAAGAATTAGCATCAAATGTCAGTTTTGGTTTGTGAATGGTGCCCTCTCTATTTCACAAGGCCATTGGGCCCAGAGTGTCATATGTAACAGCTGTAATTTATAATCGGCAAATATCATCAGAACTTCTATAATTGTTCATATTTAAAGTGATTTAAGTTTATTGCTGAAAGGAATGATGATGGGAAATTTTCAAGATTCCTATATAAATTTACAGAGGTCAAACAGTACATGGACAGTATTACATCACTGCTTTTTGTTATTGATTCACAACAAAACAGAAGTTTTTTTTCTCTAAAAATAACTAGGGACATTTAACTCATAGAACAAGTGTCTTTTTGATTCTTTTGTTCATAAAATATTGATCCTGTGAGTTCATTGCAAGTATTAGTCTAACTCCTGATTAATGAGGAAATCTCTAGGTGCCAATTTAGGAATATCAAGTCGACTACAAGCTCAGGAACTGGCTTCTTTATAACTAATCACATCTGTGAAACAATGCTTTTTATTCACCAAGTACTTGTTTCTCTAGGTTGCCTTGCTATCTTTGATTACAGTTGTGAATTAGTAGGCTAATTTAAAGTATTTTAATTATATAACTTACATAATGTTTATAACACTGATTGGTCAGTTGAATCAGTTGAAATGAGTTGATCTGACAAAAACCATGATTGCTGGCTCTTACGCAAGTAGGATTTGCATGCCTTTTAATTTTTCTTTTATTCCACCCTCATTATTTGATTTGAAATAAAAGAGTAATTCATTTTATAATATAAAGCAGGTCTGCCTTCAACTGAGTGACAATACAACTACTTATGCAAGGCAGAGATCGAAATATGGTTGGCACTTAAGTTATCACAGAGATGCTGGTAGATATAGCAGTGATGGTCGATTTAAATTTTTCATGTTTGAATACAAGAGGGCATATTGCATTTAATATGATGATGACACTGAAAACTGAATTAAAAGATTGAACTAAAGCAAAATTTCACTTGGCAAAACTTATTTAACTGGTAGTTATTTATTAAAATGTTGCCACCAGTTTGCATTTGAGACATAGTCATTGATCAACATTTCATCTAATTTTTGTTCTATACTGGAAATGGTGTTAGGAAAGAAAACACAAAATCTGTTACTTCATATGAAAATGTGAGAATTTCATTATGTTGATTCAGATTTCTGGTTATTAACCATAATTTTCAATAATAAAACAAAGTGATATACTAATCTTTTATTTACCAATTTTGTTTATGATTTTCTTCTTGTTTAACAAATTGGGGCCATTTATGTATATTTTCTAGTATTAAGAAAAGGAGGGATACACTCCAGACCCCACATTATAAATGAGTTATGGAGACACAAGTTATCAAGGGAGTTGTGTACAACAATATATTCACTTTCTTTTCTTGCTGTAGCCTACATGGTCAGTCACCCACATAGTCAATATGCATGCAATTTGTAGCAAATACAGATAGATGGGTAGTATATTTAATCATTCCCCAAATCATTTATGAATGGAAATAGTTTTCATTCTCGCTCAAATGTAGTCACCCTCTTGAACGGCACCCCCTGACTAGTGGCCACCCACTTCTTACAGCCAGAATCCCTTGGCACCGACGAGTTTATGTTCAAAAGTACCCCTCAAGAATGGCCACCCCTCTGACGCAATCAGCGGCCAGCATATTAGTACAGTATAAAAACATAGCTGCCAACCCTCACGATTTTAGCGTGAATTTCACAACTTTTTCTGTAATTCACTGATTCACACCGCATGCAAAAAAAAATCATGAATTTCCCAATTCTCAATTATTTTAAATCTTTAATAAAATAACTGATTTCCCATTAAGTGCTAGTCGTGATATCGGCAGTTGCTGAAACGGTTCGAAATTGATGGTCGCGATATTAGTAGAACTATACCCAATTGATACAGTTGGCTTGGTAGCAAGCATTTTAGCGAATTTTAATCTATATGTATTAGAGTAGTTTTACAAATGCTTTTGAGAGAAACTGGGGCCTAACTGGAATTTTGCTCCGCATGTGCGCCACCAACACAGATTTGAATTACTGTTGGCATTGATGTTGAAAATGTCTTCACCACCAAGGAAAAAGAAATGTATTGCACAAAAAGTGAAGTTTAGTTTCGAATATACCAAAAATTGGCCGTGTATTCAGCCATCAAACACCGATGTACAACATGCTTTTTGCACACAGTGTGCCACAAATTTTAGCATTGGGCATGGTGGCAGAGATGATGTGAGGAAGCACATTGGTAGCAAAAAGCACAAAGAGACTGGGAAAATTAAGAACTCCAGCAGATTTTAGCTCTGGAATATGTTAAGCTATCAATGGAAGACCTGCAAGCTACCAGCGCTGAAACATTGTGAGTCTTCTTGTTGAACACAATCTACGTTTATCAGCTGGATCCCATGCTAAACATTTGTTCCGACAAATATTCCCGGACTCGAAGATCGCTTCATAAATTCATGTCAAATTCGCGAATTTTTATCCCTATTTTCACTAATCAGGAGCCTGGAGGGTTGGCAGCTATGCAAAAAAGTAAAATGTTCCCCTCACAAGCGGCCACTTTTTATTTCATATGTGTCCAGAACCAATAATTAATTCATATCGTAAGGTAAGAAATCAGATTATCTCTACCATCGATACATGTCTCCAAATGTCAGGTTTCTGTTACTGAAAGAAGTGTTGACTAAAGTACATGTAACACTAAGGTTAATATTATATCACCATCTATAAAAGCCGACGTTTACAGGAAATGGGCTCAACAATGTTATGATAGAGTTTTGGGCCTCACACATCTGTCGAGTTCTTCTCTTTGATGATTACAACTGGACAGGGTCAGCATAGGCTAAAAATAGATTTTGTGCATTATCACACACATGGAGAAATTAACCTTGAACAAAACAGGGTACCAGACAAAGACTGAAAAATCGTGTGACAACACATTTATTGCTTCCTTTATGAAGAAGGCATTTCATCCACTCTACAAAAGTTTCGTCTGTGTAATTAAATCACGTACAGTTAGCAACATCCGAATAAATCGTTACCAAACATTAACATGTTATCATGTAAACGGAGACATATTATTTTAGAAGAAAGTCAGTTATTCTACTTGACAACATCAGGTGGGGTGCAGAGGAGGGACTTGCCGAACAATTTTATGTAGAAAAGACTCAAATGAAACAATTTTGTGTTGAAAAGACTGAGGAATGAGAATTATGCATGTACCAAGATTTAAATTACGTTTTTGAATGGTTTTGCAATGTGCATGGCAGCAGTACCTGCTCGCATATCATGCTTACGTCAAGAATAAGTGTATATTCAGTTGAAATAAGTATTATTAAGATAAGAAGAACCTTTTAATAATTAATGTTACTTTTAAATGAAGATAATAAATGCTTTGAATTATGTAGCTTTCTTACTATGTACATTACATATACTTATCACAAAAAATTTAGTCCCGCTCTGGAAAGGCCACCCATCTTATAAGGCCACATTCCTGATGCAAAAGGGGTGGCTGTATAAGAGGGGGACCACTAGATAGATAGATATATATATATATATATATATATATATATATATATATATATATATATACACACACACACACACACACACACACACACACACATATACACACTTTGAATAATTCCTTATTTGGTTTGATAATTTTATTGTTTTATAGAAATGGATCTCAGGTGGGAAGTGTTACAAGGTTACTTGGGGCCCCGAGTGGCCGAGTGGTCTAAAGCGTTCTCCGTTACGGATCACTGCCATCTCACCTCTGTCTGCATGGGTTCGAGTCTAGGATTCGGCGAATGTGGACATGTGAGAAAGCTTGCCAGTAGCTTCTCGTGGGTCGGTGGTTCTTTCCGGGGATTTCCCGGTTTCTTCCTCCACCATTAATACCGGCCGCCATGTATAGCCTATCGTGTGCTGAAAAATGGCGTTAAGCCCCACAACAACAACAACAACAACAACAAGGTTACATGTGCTGGAATAGTGATTTTAAATACGGAACACCATTATTTTCTCAGATGGATTTGATCTTTAATAGATAATATTTTTAACTTATTAACCAAGTCATCACTGTTTATCTGATTGATCTGATATCCTGACTGCTTTTTTTCTCAAAGAAGTGCTTGCTTTGCCATGTTTTTATCACTTTAATTAACCCATACAGTATTACATTATTCTAAATAGGGTTGTATGTAACTATCATAACATGGTTTCATGCGCTTTTCCAGCAGAAAATATCCTACTGCCAAGCCATAAACTTGAATTAAAGTTTTCACTGATATATTTGATATGATCAGTGCATGAGAGATTATTATCTACAAAACACCTAAATAATCCATCATGACAGAACATTTGCAACTTAACTACTTCCAAATTAGACATAGTTCATCACTATCAAGATTTGTCTTTTTTTTACCCTGTTGACATAAATGATATGTTAGTTTTACCACAGTTAACTAACATGCCATTTGCTTGTGCATCAGCTGTCCAATTTGTTTAGGGCAGCATGTAACGAAATTTCCAATTTATACTTAATGTTTTGAATGTCTGATAATGTTGTTGTTTGCATAGAGTTTTGTAGATGAAGTTGAGTACCCTCTCCCCCCCCACAATGAAAGGGGTAGGTCTTTAATAAATAATAAAAATAGTAATATACCTAGATTTGAGCCCTGAGAAACACTATATCTAACCTTTCCAGGATCAGACAGAATGTCATTTATGTGACGTGTTGTATTCTTATTTATGTTTGAAGTATACCATTTAATTGTTTTGTTATCACATTGGTCAGGGGCCCTGAGTGGCTGAGTGGTCTAAAGTGCTAGCCATTATGGATCAATGCCATCTCACCTCTGTCTGTGTGGTTTCGAGTCTTGGGCTCGGCCAGTGTGGGTACATGAGAAAGCTTGCCATTAGCTTCTTGTGGGTCAGTGGTTCTTTCCAGGGTTTTCACGGGTTCTTCCTCCACCATTTATACTGGCCACCATATATAGCCTACCTTGTGCTGAAAATTGGCTTTAAATCCTACAAAACAACAACAAATCACATTGGTCAGTTTTGGCACTGAGACCAATATTTCTAACTGTAATATTTGCCACATTGTCTGATAAGTTGGTGATGTACTAATGTGATCAATTAAAATGCTCGATATTTCTGTTATCCTTGTGGGTTCATTTACAAACTGAACAAGGCCTAATGGCTCAATAAGTTCCAGCTAGCTGTTCCTTATCTAAGTACTGTATCAAGCAAGTCCTTATTTACCCTGCCGTTTCTCCTGTGCAAGAAAATATTTTCTGTGTGTTATTCCAGCTTGTTTTGGAGGAAGATGGCCTGTAAATGAAACCAGTTAGATTTCAAATTATTTTGACTACTCTCACCCTACTATCTCAATTTCTTGTGACTCAAATAATTTTGCATTGAGCATGTTCTCTAATGTATTCATCAAGACCTTCCCCCTCTGTCTCCTTGTCCCTACATAATGGTTTATTGAAGCCTTGACAGTGAATTTAGATGGTGGTTATCATTTAATTTGGTTTCAACGAGACCTTAAACATTTTTCATATTAACTTAATCCGATCGATCCCTCCCCCCCCCCCGAACATTTTGTATATTTAAGTGACCTGTGTTAAAACCTTTTGTGTTTGATTTCATATCAATCAATTATATGTATGTGATCATGCAAAGGAGCACTTAAGGAGATTGTTTCCATACTTCAGTTCTCAACATTATCCTTTACATTTAGTTTTCTCAGTTTAAATGTTCATATATATTTGAGTCTGCAAGTCGCATAGAACCAGAATATCCTTGTGCTTTAGCATGTACAATAGTATCCATAGAATTAGTAGTTGGGTATAGATTATTTGTTATAAATGAATCACTGACAGTATCCACTTTGTATAATAAACCTATTCGCATAGTTTCAGTTTTTGTGTCCAAAATTAATGTCAGCTCACGTTCATTTTCTTTTCCATGATGGCAAACCTTGTCACAGGACCTGTCTCACCACAGTTGTGACAATATTCATCATTATAGTGTCAGAAAATGGGGACATGCATGTTAATATTGCTCATTAGTTTTTGGGTTCCTTCTCTACTCAGATGAATTTTATCTCTGGTATAGTCTCAGGTGGACAATGTCTCGGTTTTAAAGAAAGAAAGATGTGTATTGTAGGATGTACTGTATATTGAATTCTTCATGTAAATTATCTAAACATTGACCGCTTTCACCCTGATGTCCATACCGATAGTCTGGATATTATTTTACATGTATCTGGGCTGCATGATCTGGCAGCATAAAGTAAACTTTCAAAATTGGTTCTAATTTATTCCAGTGTCCATCCATAAAAAGCATGATCTCCACCTACTAAAATTATAATTGGGTCATATTTCATTAGGTCTTTTGATTATTCTGTCTGTGATATTGTTGATTTTGACACCTTTAAGAATCTGTGTATCTGTTTAGGAGGTCTCCTTGGTACAATGCTTTTCACTATTGAAGAGTCCTATCTCTTTGTTTGTGATTTCTGCTTTTGGATTCAGGTTCATATTGCAGATATATCTGTTTGAGGAATGGGTGCTGAATTTGATAAATTGGTTGTTTGAGCTAGTGGAGCTGGTGTTGACATATTTTATCTGAGCTGGGGTAATCCTGTTGCTGAAGCTGGCAACAAACTTGTCTGCCCACATGGCTGTGGGTGGGAGGATACTCATGCTGCTGTTACACTTCTGAGAGGGGTTACTGTTGTAAGCAGGCTTATTTTGTGCATTGCTTGTGAACTGTAGTCATTCTACATTCTTCTTGGCTGATACATATGAACTGTGAACATCTGACGCTGTTGCTGTTTGGGGATCTGTCTGGATAGACATTTAATATTAATCCTTCCCTGTGGTAACTTAGTAGTATTATGTAATTGTCAGTTGAATTGTTCTGTTCAGGCCTCCAAGTACCTGATTGTGTTTTCAATATGGCCATTATGGCAGCCATGTTAAAATTCTTGTTACACTAAAACGGAAAGTTTTATCAACATAGGGTTTTCCCCAGAAGACTTCTTATAATGCCATATTGGTCCTGTATTACGCTAGTGCTGATATGATGTCCAATATGGTCACCATAGGGGCCATCTTGAAAATCTTGGTTCTTGCTATTCCTCTTAAATGTTATTTCATTTTTAACATTGGGTTTTGATCAGAAGAGTTCTTATGGTGTCTGATTGGTCTTAAATGAAAATGATGTAAATTTACCTCAGTGGTGTCCATGGTTGCCATCTTGAAAATGTTATCACTGCTCTCAAATGGATGACTATTTCAACACAGGGTTTTCCTAAATGGCTGTCACATCAGCTGTCTTGAAAATCTTGCTCTCATCACTCACCCAGAACAAACAACAAACAAAATTTGACCAAATATGACTGAAAGCAACCTGGCATAGAAAGCCTTTCAGATTTCTACAAATAATGTTCATCCACTATCAAGCATGGCTGCAGTTACTAAAAATACAAAAATTTCAACAGCTTCTCAAACTGCAAAACAAATTTAGACCAAATTTGACAAAACCTTCCAGGCAAGAAGACCTGTGTACACGTGCATTGACATAGAAAAAGGATAGGTAGGAAAGGGTGTGCAAATGTGTATGTGTGTGTGTGAGTGAGTGAGGTGAGAGAGAGAGAGAGTGTAATGATTTATGTATACTCATGGCTTGAGGACTTGTGAAGACTTTATTTTATCCATTTACTTAATGGTTATCATCTAGTTATCATGAAATTGGCAACAAAATACTTGACATTCCAACTTTTGAGAATGATATGAGAACACGTCTTTTGTCCATTTAATTGTTTGCCAAGCATTAAGTATATTATTAGTCTCCAGTAATAATTATGTACATGGGTTGTAAACTGTTTGTGGGTGCTACATTTTCGTAACATCAGTAATGCTTTGAATGAAGTCATCCTGGTGGTTAATTGTTAGATAGGAGTGCCATTTATTTCCAAAAACATCTTGTCAAAGAAATCTCATGAATTGTTTTATTAGCAATTAATGCCTACTCAACATAAAATCAGTGCCATAGATTGAAAACAAATCTCCTTAAAATCGGAGACATAAATCAAAACAAATCTCCATAAAATCAATGACATACTTCGAAACAAATTGTGAAAAGCAGATTTTTCAGAGTCCTCAGTCTGATTAACTTCCTGAGACTAGCTTAGGACCTGAAAGTTGATGAATGCCAGATATGTACAAATATGAGTAAAATGTAACAGATGAGTCAAAATATACATATTTATTCCTTATTTGTCAAGACTTGCATTAAATAGCAAATATTCACATTGTCACATTTTGCAAGAAAAATATGAGACTTGTCATTGGCTGGGGTATGGAAATGACTCTTAACAATAGATGAAAGAAACTGGCCAGTTACGAAGAAGAAGAATGTGCTACATGTAAACGATAAATAAATGCACTGATATGTGTACTCTTGTGAGATCACAGGGTATAAAACTTGCTGAACTTAAACATTAGGAACTGAACATAACCCATTGTCAATAAAATAGCTCATATATAGATGGGTTTTTTTAAAATGTATTTTACCCTTACTATCAACATTAAATAAACCTCCTTATATTTTGTATCAATTATTTGGACTTGCCTGCATTATTTGGACTTGCCTGCTCACCAATTATTATGTACTTTGAGGGAGTGACGTATGTAATGTGAAGTTGTTTGCATTTAAAACATGCTCATTGGAGAGAATGTTGGTATACCTTTATGCTACTTTGATGTAATTTGACTGACATTTCTTTGGATATTGTACATTTGGAAATTGTAAATATCTTAGCACACTGCTAACTAAAATGACTGCTCCCTTGTGCTCCAAAAATCAGCCTGAATTTGTCAAAAGTACACTATCCTTAGCAGCTATTAAAATAGGAAAATGAATTTTGCCAGACTAGACAATACCAGTTTCTGAAAGTGCAATGAATGAATTAACAAATATATAAAATGTAAAAAGAGTTATTGGCTCTTTTTTTTACAATTTACCTCTGAAGTTCAAGAAGTGAAAATGACCAAGTGGAGCTAGCAGTTTTTTGAAAGGTGCACATCTGGAGTAAGGCCAAGCTGTATACTCTGTAACCCATATTACACCCATCAATCATACACCAAAATAAAGGGAATTAAAGGTTCTTTGAACAATACCTAAGATATACAAGGTCTTTTTTAAATAGCCACTATAACTAGTGAGGAAACCCGGGGGAATTTTTTTTCTTTAAAATTCTAACTCTATGCAAAATACAAAACTGTAGAGCGCCACCTAAAGTGCCAAGCAAACTTCAGCTTGTCTGAACCGAATTTGAGCTTGCCCAGGGGGTTGGGCAAGTAGATTTGTAAAACCCTGCAAAAGTATGCATACCTTTTGGATAGGTAAAGGTAGATTATATTTTTTTGTATTCACTTATCGTCATTGCAGTAGGTTAAAATTTTGGCGCAAGTTATTCATAGCACCAGATCACCGAGACACTTTAATGCATCACAGAACTTGACAAGTCTGTATGTCAGAATATCACTTAGAAAAGGGCTAGTTCTTGATCTTGAAAATGTCCACTGTTTCACACACAACATTTGAATACTATACTGAGATTTCTTTCTAATTACTCTTGACCACCAACTCTCCTACAGACAGAATAATCAGACCTATCATTGATGACTGCCTGAACTGAAATGTATTCAGTAAAGATTGTGGAGTACACAGGTGAAAATTATTATTTTTTTAAACTGCTGGCTTTTGTTTTGAAGGTGAACTAGTCAAACAAGTATTACTGAATAAGAACCTATTTATCATATGATCTGTTATTGTCATGCATAATACAGTTCACTTGACAGAGGCACCAGTGATTGATGAAATGGTATTTCATGTCAGAATATTACTTTCCATAAGCCCATTAACAAAATAAACCATGACAAGTTTAATATTTTATCAGAAATAGGCAGAGAATACAGTGAAACCAAGTGTAAATGAACAATACCAGTCCACTGTTTCAGTTATAAAAAAAACACACCATGAGCCTAAAAGAAAAACATTGCATCAGGTACTTAATATTATTATAAATAACCAACTGTACATATTCTGCTGAAACATTCGACAAAGTCTCTGGTACAGTCTAACAAAATTTCATGTAATGATGTACATAAATGTTATTCCACTATAACCTTTCCTGAGACGTTACATTTGCACAATTGAGTTTACAAAACTTGTGAAATTGTAAATAGTGAAGCTAGTGCTAATTCTTGTACTAGCATTGATTTTAGACTTTAGACACTTTTTTAACCAAAGGTTGTTGTTGTGTTTGCTATGGTTGTAACACCGCATTTCAGCACATGGTAGGCTGTACATGGCTGCCAGTATATTTGGCAGAGGAAGAACCAGGGAGAATCCCAGAAGAACCACTGACCTACTGGAAGTTGCAGGCATTTGGCCACATAGGACCCATTTAACCCAGGGTCTACTTGGTCCTAAATGAAAATGGTGCGACTCAGGCATCCAATATGGCTGATACAGTGGCCACCTTGAAAATTTGGTTGACTACTCCTCTGAATGGACAGTCATATCAACATGTGGTTTTCACTGAAAAATCTTATTATTGTGTCTAGTTGATTCTGAATGAAAATCTGACATCTAGTACAGCTGCCAGAGTGGCCATTTTGAAATTTTTATTGTTACTCCTGAGTGGAAAGTCATATGGACACAAACTTTCGCTAGAAAACTTGTTAAAATGTTTAGTTCATATTCATTAAAATGGTGCCAACCTAACTACCAATATGGCTGCCATAGCAGCCATCTTGAAAGTCATATCACTTCTTCTGAATGGATAGTTCTATTGGCATGTGGGTTTTCACTGAAAGACTTCTATAAGATGTCTAGATGGTCTTAAATGAAAAGGGTGCCTCTCAGACAACCAATATGGCTGCCATAGCAGCCATCTTGAAATTCTTATCTCAACATCTTATGGATGGATGTTCATATTGACATCAGTTTTCACCAAAAGACTTCAAATGTTGTTCACTTGATCCTAACTTAAGATGGTGCCAGTATAATGGTCAATGTGGCCACCATCTTGAAAATCTTGTGACTGTTTCTTCGAAATGGAAAGTCGTATTGATTTTGGGTTTTCACCAGAAGCCTTCTTATGAAGCCTGTTGTTCGTAAATGATAGTGGTGCAGATCTGACATTCAGTATGGTTGCTGCCAGCTTGAAAATCTGGTAAACCTTGTTTTAAATGGAAAGTCATCTTTTATTGGGGTTTTGCTAGAAGTCGTCTTATGAAGTAAATGGGGTTTTGCTAGAAGTCGTCTTATGAAGTAAATTTCTTCTTAAATAAAAATTATGCCAGTCTAAGTTCCAGCATGACCACCATTGTGACTGCCTAGAAAATTTTGGTATTGCTACTTTTCCTTTATGGATATTCATATTGACATGGGGTTTGCCAAAAGACTGTGCACCATCAACTAGTCATGGTCACTAGGCCATTAAACACATTCAAAAAGGTACACACATGCGTGCTTGCACACACATACACACACACAAAATCATCAATGTTTATTTTAGTTTGCACTCTAGTACCAGTGACTGTTATTTTTGATCTTTGACTTGAGAAAGTTTCTGTATGGCATCCATAAGATGCGTAGAAAAGACATTCGGAAATAAAAGGTCATTACAGTTGAGTATTGACTAACTGAATTATGTATATCCCAGGCTTTCTGAGTGGACTGGGTGGCTGATGGTTAAATGCACTCACCTTTAAAGATTACTTACACTTTTCACCTGTCTGCTTGAGTTCAAGCCTCAGCTCCGCCAATGTGGGTATGTAAGAAAGCTAGCCAGATGCTTCCCGTGGGTCATTGGCTCTTGCCAGGGTTCTTCTGGGTTCTTGCTCCATCAAATACACATTTATTGGCTTGGCTTATACAGTGTATGGCCAATCATGTTCTAAAAAATGTTGAACCCACAAAAGCAAACCAAACCAACCAGGTTTACTGAATAGATTATGCACTTATTGCCGAAGAAGTTTAAGATGATCGGTTTCATTTGCTGACAGAAATGACATGAAGATTTTGATTGGCTTAGACATTTAAATGAGAGAATGTGTTCAGTGATAAAAATAGATGAAATCTTTGACAAAAGCACAGCTGCATTTATTTCTAAAGTAGCGTAAATGGAGGAAAAAATGTAGGCTGAAATGGTTACTTGTGCATGAAGAATTCCATTCCCAGTGGAGAAGGCTCACAAATGCTCACAAGTGCTTGGGTGATGGGTTTATTAATTACTTTGATGACTCGGTCATTGTAGAGTCAGACCTATAATATTTTGTTCTTTTGAATCCACAGTGCACAGTGTTAGTGGAGAAACAAACTGTAGAAAGTCATAGCTGTAGTACAGTTACTTATTCAGTGCACATAATGCCAGAAAAATTATTATTTATTGCAGAAATTAAATATATGGATGCCTGTGATAATCATCTTTGAATTTCTTGAATAAATGAGAAACAGGCCAGGATATTTGCGACCCCTATTTGTTGATTTTTGACCTGGTAGGGGCTATTGAGCCACACTTTATTTTGTTTCTGGAATGAACATAGCATTGTCATTAGGTGTGTCGTGAACAACATTTGGGGTCTTACCTTCAAGGTCGGTGACAGCTCAATATTTAAAACTTTCCATTACACTTTTTTTTCTACTCTCTAACTTTGAAGCATTTGAGATTAATATGTTTATTGCATGAAACTTTGTATTATTATACATCATCATTTAGATAATATGTTGAGGTCCACATCAGAGTCGATTTTTTTTTTAAAGGCCATGGCTTGTTATTTTAAGTTTTCACACATTCTCTTCAGGTCTATAACTTTGGAACTGTTAGAGCTTAAGTGATGAAACTAGGCATACTTGTATATCAAAATAAGAAGGTGTGTTGTGTGTCTGATTGATTATTCTAACTTGAAGTTCAGGGTCACAGGTCAGTATTTAAAATTTTCCCTCCATTTTCCTTCCTGCTCTACTATTTAAAAGACCATTTACCTTTAGGTCTAGAACTAGTTCTACATCTATCTATACGTTGTCATTTAGAAAGTGTATGGTGAACCACATTGATGTTTGTATCTTTAAGGTAAAGGTCCTGAATCTGTATTTCAAGTTTTCCTCATATTTCCCTTTCAATTTTATTACATTAGACCCATTTGAGATTAAGGCCATATTTTCAAGGTCAGTCTCAAAGGTTAATATTTTAGGTTTTTCAGTTCAAGTAGCATTTACCATTCCAGTGCATAACGTATGAGCTATTTGAGCTAAATCGATGAAATTTTGTCCACATTTCTGTTGTGACTAGAAGATGTGTTGCATTCCATATTTGGGGTCCTATCTTCAAGGTCAATGTCGCGGATATATATTTTATGGTTGCTTTCATTTCTGCGATATCTTTTTAAAACTTTGAAGTTTTAGGGATAAAGCATGGTACACTTGTGTTTCTCTTTTTGATAGCATCCCATATATCACAAAGATTTTTCTTTAGGATCAAGGTCACTGGTCAGTTTGTTCACAATTTCTTCACTTGTAATCCTCTTTGAGATAGAGATGTGAAATTTAGTTACACTGCTTGTCTATGTTGTAACTCGCCAGGTTTGTTTACCAGGGTTAAAACCATATTTCATCATTGTGCTTGGCTGAGATCATGGGTCCCACAAGTGTCACATAGACGCCAGAATTTGAACATATGTAAACAACTTTTTCTTGCACTGGTTGCATACCTTAGAGCCTACATTTAATGAAGAGTTATAAAACTGACCTCAGGGATTCATATTTTGACTTGAACATGATGAGAAAAGCAATGCATTGAAAAAGTTGACATATAACTTAGTGTCCTTTTTGCAGTTATAAGTGGATATAGGCATAAACAAGCATAATGCTCATTTCATTTCACATCATTTTTACCTTAAGCTGAACGTGAAACTTGACATGGGAGTAACTTGATATATAACGAACATACATAAATGGACACTGTTATATGCAGAAGATACACAAGAGTAACTTTTTCCCACTTAAAAATTCTTAAAACATTTTGTTATTTAATCTGATCTTTGCTATTTGCCAGTATCCAGTGGTCATGTATACACATGTGAAAAACAAATATTTTATGTTAATTAACCATATTTTGTTTAAAAACTACATTTGTTACACACATAACTTGGACAAAAACAGCAATAGGATATGTTGGTAGTATCGCAGATAACATGGACACAACATACTTGCCACGATCATGATATACAGAAGAATTTTCTTAATGGTGCTTTTATACAACCAACATGTGAAAGTGAGAGGACCAATTATGACAATTATTGCATTTCACAACATTAAGCTATAACAAAATCATTAAAGTAATAATTGTCAAGAAATGTGGCTGGCCATGTGACTGCCATTTTTACAGATTCAACCAAGCCTACATAAATCCACAGTGAAAAATGTCCCCTCTTAAGAAATATTGATTCTAACATTAAAATTACCACAACCAATGACCTAATTTAATTACAGTACCTTTGATTCAGGTGAAACTTCTGATACCTGGACAAAATTGGCACTCCTGTGATTGTAGTCACATTTTGGTGCAGCATGCAACAACTTTAGAACTCCACGGACACAATGTGCAAGTGCTTGTAGTCAGATAGCGATATCTGTGATTGTTCTGATGATTTAAGGTAGTTGCAGGAGCTGCAGTCATGATGTTTAGAGAACTATTTGAGCTCCATAATAAAAGATCCCCATGTGAACTGATGGAATCTGCATGTAACACTGCAGACACAAAATTCAGTGTATTGAAATTAAGACTCATAGTTTCAGAATATGAACCATTAGTATGAGCTGTAACTGTTTAATAAAAAGATTTTAGCATGTTTTATTATCTGTGGGCTATTATTTTCTTAGTAATGTCTTTGTAGTAATTATTCATGACAATAAATAGTAAATGGTTTAGTGGAAATTAGTTATATACATGACTAAAATTTTCAGGTCTTAAAAGTGCAAAATTTTAAATGTATGTTTTTGTGACCTTTGATTACATGTTATTTTGTCTTTAATAAGTTCATAATGATGTATTTTGTTGCTCTTAACTTTGCAAAAATGCTTCAAAGACAGGGCTGATGATGATGTAATAGAATGGTGATATACAAAATCACCCAAATTTTCAATATATTTTGCTTTCATCAACAGATGCAAACATTTATGACAGCCAATTATGCATGCCGAAGAAATTTTAACTATTACTGCATTTATATGTGCCTTTGGCTGCTTAAAGATAAACTTTATCACAATTTTTTCACTGTAAAGTCAGTCAAGTATGAAGGTACCCATGATCTGAGCCAGAAACCAGATTAATTGAATTTGGTGCTAGTTACTGTTGGTTAACATTAAAAATATAATATTGGAATCTATATTCTGGTTAAAATTGATCATATTTCTCATTACAGATGCCAATGCCTTTGAATGTGTCAGGATATGCATCACAGACTTCAGCCTATGGGAATCCTGGGATGCAGCATCAGCAACCACAGCAACAGCCATCACAGCAACAGCATATGATGATTGGTCAGCAGAATTGCTATTCATCTCAAGGTGGTTTCCCAGGGCAGGGACAGAAGCTCATGTCACAGCCATTCAACCATCCTGGTAGTGGCTACTTTCCTCATGGACCTGGACCAAGCTCTGTTCAGGGGTCACAACCAGGGCCACCACATTGCTACTCTTCAGGTACTGGAGGTGGAACTAGTGGTGGGGGAAAGATGTATAGCACCCGGTCTGGCTATGGACAAGTTCCTGTTCATCACCACTTGAAAAATGCTCCTCCACAAAACCCCCAAGAAATTGCTAACTCCATTCTACAGATGGCAGCATCCTCGTACCCTAACCAGACCACTGTACAGGTACCCCTTTCTAGACACAGTCACCGACCTGCTCCATATCACATCCCATCTTGCTCCCCAGTGTATGGTATGCAGACCCAAAAGCAGTCACAGCATCAGCAAGGGATAGTGAGTGGGGAACTACAGCAAATGGGGCATTTTATCTACCCCTGTTCCTCACCACATCACCCCCAGCAGTCTCGCATGTCTCCCATCAGCCCAGCCCCCATGCCAATGCAGAGTCCTCACTCACACCACAGTGGACAGAGCCTCCCCACTTCTAGCCCTAGTTCCCTTCACAGCCCAGCCCATGGAGACATGAGGTCTCCAGTTTCTGAGGGAGGCATGATGGGAATGCGTTCCCCACCAGGATATGGCCAGTCCATCTCGTCACCACATGGGAGTGGAGCACATATGAAGTCACCAGTTCCAATTAGCCAACAGCTCCATGTTTCTGTGCTCTCTAATGTTTCATCGCACTCATCTTCACATGGTTATGGAGAGGACATAGTGTCTCCCATTCATTCACACCCGCAGAACTCGAGTCACTTCTCCCCAGGGATGCCTCCCATGAATTCCCCAAGTGGTCGATTCAGTAATGTCAGCTCCCCTTATACTCCTGGTTCAAAGTCTTCAGTTCATAGTCCAACTCTCTCACAGTCTTTCATATCAACTTTATCTACCTCACAGTACTTGAATGAAGCATCACAAAGAGATACAATGGCACCCAATTTAAAACAAACCAATCCTCTTCAGTCTTTAAAAAAATTGTGTATGCTGCCTGAAACACAAGTCATCGATCCCAAAAGTGTTGTTAATGATGCATGTGTTCCTTCTCCACAAAGTAACGAGTATTCAAAAAACTGTGATAGTAATGCTGATTTACAAAACTCTGGTTACGGGTGCCCGAGAAGTAAATGTGAATCAGCATCAAAGTCAAACCCGATTGACTCTGGTTGTAAAGATGGAAAACACTGTGTTCAAGAAAAAGCTAAAAATTCATACAAACAATTGGTTTCTCCACAGTCTGTGAACAAGTCACCTACTGTTTCAGATTCTGATCAAATGCACAAAGACCACATAACTTCAGATGTAACATCCAAAGAATCTTTATTTGACAAGAATGATAACAATGCTGGAAGAGGAAGTGAATCAAAGAACAGTCAGCAAAAAAGTGACAAAAATGTTGAGAGAGAAAGTGTTGGCAAACATCAGTCAAAGAAAAGTAACAAGCCAGATATTAATCTTGCAAAGAATGCCTCAAGCATAAACCCTAAAGACAATCCCAGCAATCCACTCACTAATGGTGCCATATCAAAAGATGTTTTCCCAAACAGAAAGACAAAACTTCTGCGTGCCACTCAAATGTTGAACCAGGATGATACAAAGTTGGCCACTTGGAGCAGTGAAAATGTTGATCATGGTTCAAAGAGTGATAAGCAGACATCAGCAGTTGATGCTGAAAAAGACACATCTTCAGCAGCTAAATTGGAAGATGGCAATCAGTCTTCAACAACCAATTCAGAGAATGGAAATCATTCAGGTATTAATTCAGGGAATGGAGATGTTTCTTTGATAGCTGATTCACAGAATGGAAATGATATTTTAATGACAAAGTCAGTGCCTGTGAACACATTTGAGGAAATGTCTGCTAATTCAGGTTTGGAAAAGAAGGTAATAAAAATTGACACATATGGGTATACACCAAAAGGAGAGGAGAACTGTATAAATACAAGTGGAACTAAAATGCAAGACCATTTTGACAGCAATCAGGAAAAGTCGTCTGATATTACATGTGCTTCACCCTCAGACAATTCATCAACTGTTTTGTCTAATCCATATTTTTCTGATATAACTGATAGTGATGATGATGTACGATTGATCGTTAGAAAGGATAATCATGCCACTTACAGCAAATTTGACCATGACTCTCTCACAAGTTCTTCACGATTTCGTAATCATAGCACTGGTTCCTTTAGTGATGAATTGGATGCAAGTGATATGGAATTTGAGCAGAGGGATCATATTGGATGTGATGATTTAGATTCACAAGTGAATATCTTTACTTCAGACAAATCTGACAACTCGGTTGATTGCACCATTATTGAGGAACATTTAGTTGAACCCAAGGATCCAACACCTGTTGTTAATGTCTTCTCCCCAACAAAACTTGCAAGTAGTCCACATTGGAAGAAAACTAAAATCATTAACCTTAACACCATTGCCAGTGAAACAAACTGTGTTGCTGCAGTTACAACTTTTGGCAATGATCCAAATGGGAATTCTTTCCTGGATAAGAAAAATGTGGTATTGACTAAAAAGGACTATTTTGGAAAGCTTAAAGGGGCATTATCAGGTGATGATGGTGATGATGATGATAAAGGTAGGTCATCTGAACTCTCTAATCCAGCACAAAAAATGGGTAAGAGAAAGGTCTCAGGGAGAAAGACGGACAGTTGTCAGAATATTCAAAAAGTCTTATTTAATGATGATAATGCTGAGTCATCTCAAAAACCTAGCCCAGTACAGAAAGTGGATAAGAAAAAAGCCACATCAAGAAAGAAGGAAAGTTCTGAAATAGCAGAAGAGGTTTTATTTGGTGAAAATTGCAGGACATCTAAACCTAATCAAACACAAAATGTGGGTAAGAAAAAGGCAGCAGTGAGAAAGAATGAACATTGTCAGAGAAAGGAAGAAGGCTTGTTAGAATATAACAAGAAAACATCTAGTCCTTTTACTCCACTGGAAAAAGTGGATAAGATGAAGTCATCATTGAGAAAGAAAGACACTTTATACAAGATGGAAGAGGTATTTGATGACTCTAATGAGGAGATATCTCTACTATCTATCCCAGCAGAAGACATGAAAAATAAGACAGTGGCATTGAACAAGGGGAATTCAGATAGGGTGGAAAATGTTTTATCTGATGAAGATAATATTAAGACATCTCAGTCTTCTACTCCAGCACAGACAATGAGTAATAAAAAGGCCTCATTGAGAAGGAAACAAAATTCTGACAAAATGGAAGAGGCCTTTACAGAGGATGACAATAACAAGAGATCAAGGCATTTTAGTGTGATGCCACAAGTGGATAATGTTAAAAATGGAAACTTAATATTACGGTTAAATCACAGAAAAAGGAAGGCTGCTTGGTCTAAATATGAAGACAGTGCATATTTCAAGGGAGATTTTATTTTTGATGAAGAGGAGGAGGAAAGAACTCAAGAATTAAAGAAAAAACCTCGTAAGAGTGCATCATTTTCAGGTGATGTCCCTGGTAATTCATTTGCCAGAAATGGGCCAGATGACTCTGTCAGCATCCCAGATGTAACAAATAAATCGGCTAGAAATGCCAAAAAGGGAAGAAAATCCAAAAATTGTGCCAAAATTCAGATGAAAGGAGATGATTCAGACGATGGTCTTGATGTAAAGGAGGAAACAAATTCGAAGGGAGATCAAACTGTGCCAACTGAAGGTGACTTAAAGGAACAGGATAAGCCTTTTCAACATGGTAAAATTCTAAAAACATATTCAGCTAATGAAAAAAATGTCAAGCAAACCTCAGATGTCTATATAGATAACAACAGGGATGAAGATGAAGAGGTTAAAGAAATTATTGTACCCAAGTCTGTCAGTGCAACAGTCAGTGAGACAGCTAAGGAAAAGAACACTGTTATAAAATTGGAGAAATTTGAAGAGGAAAAGATAAAAATGTCTATTAGTAGTATGTGTGCCAGTTCTAATAGTCCCACTAACACCACTAATACCAATGTTAACAATACCAATGGTTCAAATAACCTGAATGGTTCTGATGAAAATAAAAATATGGATATGTCTAGATTGGAGGGAAGTTGTGATGCAGAAGATAGCAGAGTATTAAACATGCAGTCTTCACCAAAATTTGAAGACCACCACAATGTGTTCCAGCTTGAGGGAGATACTGAAAGTGTCATTAATCTGCCATCTATGTTATTATCAGATAACAAAGCTAATAGTGATAATATGTCAGGAAAGAAATTGGATAAAAAAGAAAGGAAAAACAAAAATAAGTTGAATAACAGGAGTATAACTAAACATACTCTAGGAAAAATGGGCAAAAAGAAACGTGGTAGACCCAAAAAACCAGTATTTGAGGATGAGGATGATAACATACATCAAGAATCCATGAAATCTTTGAAACTGAGCAAAACAATGGGCCTCATGTCTTCAAAGAAAAAAAACAATAGTAAAAGTGATCTATCATTGAGATCAGCTTCTCAGAAGAGAAAAGGACCCTATATTCATTTAGAAGGAAATAAAACCCACCCCACTACATGTATTGTTATCAATCAACCACTGGAGGATTATTCAGACCTGAAAGGGAATAAGCGAAAATTGACTAGTGCCCCAGTGCCATCAATACAGTTATCAAACATTCCTTCCAATAGGTCAGTATTCCTTCCCGGTAACCAGTTACAGGAGGAGGTGAATTGGAAGTGTGTATTGTGTGGGAAACACAGTAGTTATAAATTTCTTGGTGACTTGTTTGGACCATACACGCTGGAGTCACAAATTGAAAAGTTTGACAGTCATAAAATTTCACCATGCAAAAGCCCTATAGGGTCTCATGGAAAAAGAAGGACTTCGGGTTGTACCGATGACTTGTCTGATAAACGGAAGAGCCAATCAAAACTGGGAAGTCCAGGTCCTAATGGTAGGAGTTCAGGACTGACAATGGAAGTATGGGTGCATGAGGACTGTTTAGTCTGGTCAGATGGGGTATTTCTTGTAGGCAAAAAAATATACGGATTAGAAGAGGCCTTTCGTGTTGCCAATCAAACAGTGAGTATTCAGGCATTCTTCCAACTTGTGGAATATTGGGTTTTATTTAGCTTGTGTCAAGAAATGCTAGACATTCTGATCTTGATGGCATCCACTTCTGAGTCCACTTTTTGTGTTACTTTAAAATGGTGAGCCATCAAATTCATTTTCTGTTTCTAAAGGCAATAGACCTGGGGTAATCATAAACATTGATCATAATTATCAGTAATGATTACTCTTTTATTTAAGTAGTCTCAAGTAATTGATGTTTGTTTTATTACAAGTTATTGTAATTTAATGTTGTTGTTGCTGTTTGGGGTTTAATGCAAGTTTTCAGCACATGATAGGCTATACATGACGGTCAGTATAACTGGTGGAGAAAGAACCTGGGAAAGCCCCTGTAAGAACCACCTACCCATGGGAAGCTACTGGCAAGCTTTCTCACCTACCCACATTGGCCAAGCCCGAGGCTCAAACCCATGCGGATAGAAGTGAGATAGCAGTGATTGGTAAAAGTGAACACTTTAAACCACTTAACTACCCAGGGTCCTGATTGGAATTTAAGCAGTTACAGTTAAAAATTTTCTGTAATAAAGATTATTGTTGATTACAGTGTGACTGAATTTTCATGAACTTTACCTTTATATACTTGTGTAGTCTTTCAGCAGTTCAAATCTGAATTATAATCTGAAATTTGACTGATTTGTCATCTTGCACCAAATTTCTGAAACTTCAGTTTTACATTCGATTTCATTTGCCATGTCTTATTTCAATATATTGTGGTTCCAAAAATGACATTTGCCATCAGGATTCTTAATAGACATGTCCGTTCGGATTTTGATGCGTGGAATTAGAATTTTACTAATAATTTCTGACACCTGAAAATTCCAGCTCATGTATTTCTGTGACACATGTTCATTTGGGCTAGAGTGGCCCCGAGTGGTCTAAAGCGCTCACCATTATGGATCATTGCCATCTCACATCTGTCTGCATGGGTTTAAGTCTCGGGTTCGGCCAATGTGGGTATGTGAGAAAGCTTGCCAGTAGCTTCTCGTGGGTCAGTGCATAGCAGCCAACTGTCCTGTTTTTTCCGTATTTGTCCCGTATTTTGGACCTGAATACGGGTGTACATTTTTTTTTGCAAAAAATAAGTTTTTTAATTTAAAAAAAAATAATAAAAAATGTCCTTGCAATTTCAGTTTAGAACGGGCATTCCTTTCCATTCTGATAGAAATGTATCACATGTATATAGGAATACAGTTCTACAGTATGATTGGTTCATTCGAAATCAAGGCTACAAATGCCTGTCTTTATCCGCCATATTGGATTTCGCAAACAGTTACCGCTAACACTGTCTCATCTTCATAATATTCAACTTCTAGTCATGTTGAATAGGAATGCAGAATATTCAGAATTTTTACCAGAAAAGACAAGAAAACAGAATGGAAAGGACAATTGTGCCGTCTTGTTTAGATTTGTGAAATCATCTAGTAAAGGAGAGGACTTTACATTTTGGAAATTGTGTAATGTGATTTCGCTATTGGGCATGGAGGCGCACATGAAATACAAGAGCACGAAAAAGCTAATAAACATCAACTTGCTGCTTCATCATACACAACTCAGCCTGAACTTGGATGTATATAAATACCAGAGAGAACCTTGATGTAATTTGATCGAAATTCGGTTTATTAAATCTCTTTTAGAAATGAACCTTCCTCTTTCAGTTACTAGTGTTGCTGGCGATTTATTTTGCACGCGTTTTCCAGACGGTAAAATCGCAAAGGATTACTCGTATGCTAGAATGAAAACAGTTCAATAAGAAAATCACACAGAATTGAGATTATCAATGACAGTTGGTACATTGGAATCAATAATAATTGAAAAAAAATAAACAAGGTGTGGAAAAGGCTCCTATAAACAGCCTGTGTCTGAGTGTGTTGCACTCTTGGACCTTCAGAATGGGCACCCGAATGGAACAGGGTGCCTGTCCAGAAGGTGCAAGTGTGCAGCACATGCATCTTTGACATTAAATAATTATGTAAGGCACTGTCCTACCTTACTGATGGTTGTATATGTTGTAAGTAGTTACATATGCATTAAAATTTTAAAAATCAGTATTTGGTCCTGAAAATCAGTATTTTTGTCATAAGCAATCAGTATTTTTGTACTTGGGGGTTGGCAGCTATGTCAGTGGTTCTTTCCGGGGTTTTCTCAGGTTCTTCCTCCACCATTTATACTGGCCGCCGTGTATAACCTATCTTGTGCTGAAAAATGTTGTTAAACCCTACAACAACAACAACAACAACAACATTTGGGCTAGAGCATCATTCTGAATTATCCTTGATTAACTTCTGGCATAATTTCCTGTGGAGTGTACATTGTCCATAATAAATTGACTGTATGTGCTATGATCAACATTTGCTTGACTACTATTTACACCCTATTTGGCCCCTATGCAAAATCATTATGAACTGGCAGAGCCAACAGGTCACTGATGTCATGCTTAGGTGGACATAAGTGAATCAAGGTTGGGGGGGTGTGTGTGTGTGTGTGTGTGTGTGTGTGTTTTGAGATCATCTTTGATGTTTGTGGTAGAGAAAGAGGGAATCACTTATGGCTCTAGTGGATTAAGTTTTCAATCTATTGTTGTCATTTGATTGTTCATCAACATACAAGTTAATCTACCTGCAGTAGAACAAAAATAACATTTTAAAGGTTGTGTACAGCACATACAATTTTATAGTTAAATCTGTCACTTTCAAAAAATAAAAAAAAGTTATTCAACACAAAACGAATCATTATATTTGTGCGTATTCTTCCCAGATTACAGTATACGGTGGGAACCAGTCTACTGGAGACCGGAAATGTGATATCATTGCATTGATGTATGGTAATCAGGTTGCAAAAGCTGATGTGTATGCAACAAGCTTTAATTGATTCTCTGCTGTTGTAATCTGGGGAGTTTTAAGGTCAAATGTTGGATGTTTTATGAGGCATTATAAGTTATGAAGGGATCAGAGGTAGACCATGATGGCTTTCAAGTCTTTTAATAAAAATTGGGTGATCATTGATTGTTTTTGTTGTTGTATATTGTTGAATTGTTCTTGCATTGCTGAAGATGTTTAAAGAGAAATATTTAAGGGAAGTTGATACATGTTATAGTTCAAATAATGTCTAAATGCCTTTTCCTGATGCTAAAAATGGAAAAATACTAGCTGAGAAATACAGATGACGCTTGATTTGAGCAATAGGTGCAATCCATAGGTTATTGTTTAAATTGAAATTGACATGAATTGAAAGTACTGTAAATGCACTTGCGTGAGCTGCGCACAAGTCTGCACATGGTGTGAAAAAAGAACACGATCGCAAACTGAATATTTCTTCATTATAAATGGAATTAAGATAGAGCATGTGAATCAAATTGGCATAAATCAAGTGTCAGCTGTATAAAATTCTGGAATACATCTCATGTCCAATTGGGAAACTTTCTGCTTTAGATGAACTTAGTGTGGAGGAGTTTTGGAGAGCAGTCAGCAACTTTAAAAACCTAGTCAAAGAAAAACAGGAAGTTTGATCTTTATTTATAGATTATTTACAACACAAACTTGCAGGGATTTTACTCCAGATTTTTCCTAAGCTAAGCTTTTGAAAGTTTCTCAACCAGCACTTTCTGGCACCAATGTTTAGAATGGAGATTTCAGTCAGCATGTTTTGGGCACTCTTTTCAAGGTTATGTCACTCTTCAGAACCATATCTACATCCACATCATACTACATTTACCTAGATGAGATTCAGCACAATCATCAGTTGAACTGTCTTTTGTACCAAGACACGAAATCCCTTCTGTTTACTGTCCCTTTGCTCTGGTATTCCTTGTCAACAGGGACCAATCTGATGACATTGCATCCCAACATTTCCTTGACCTGGCCATAGAGTTCAGAACTCCTTTGAACAGAGTCCGTGTTCTTCAAGAACATGCCATGATAATCATCTTGATAGTGTCTATCACCTTTGGGAATTTCTTTGCCTCCAGGGCATCTTGGTGTAGTCACAGGTCACTTTGTTTTGGGCCACCCATTGATGAGACCCTTGCAGATATTTTTTCATGCCAGTGGTGGCTGAGACTTGAGACAGATTGATCAAAGATTAGGACTATGTTCGGTAGGCTCAAATTTCTGAAAATGGGGGGATCTTACTTGGCTTTTGGCAGGTATCTCGCAGCAGGATTAACCGACACAAAGAATGATCTGCACAGATGCCAGCATGAGGTAGGAGTGCTTATCTCCTTCATAAGAAGTGAATTAGTTTGGCTTCTTCAGGAACACTCCTGTACATAAATATCAAAGATGAAGACATCAGTGAAATGCCTTTGGATCACAGCAGATGTCTGTAAATTGTATTTGCATTCTGTCTGAGAACTCAGCTGTTATCAATATGTCAGAATGCAAGGATGAATCAAATCCCCAATCCTCACTGACTTGGTTTTGAAATTATCACGTATTTGGTAGTCAAGGTTCCAATATGTTAACCTATCTACACCTTGATGAATTGATAAGATATTTCAGTGCTTTGTCCTAGTGACATATATCAGATTTCATTAGCTGCCTCCCTTTGTATTTAATGCAAACTAACCAATAGCATGTAACAGCGGTGCATTGCACATCGGGCAGTGATGGTGGAAGCAATTGTTTTCGAAAGGATACTTTGTAAGTTTAATATTGAAAGTATGAATGTGTAACAGAGAAGCCATTACAGGTGTATTTGAGAAAAGATGTATTTGTGCAAACACAGACTGGCACAGGAAAATTGCTTATTACGAGTCTGTTCCATTTGTGTGCTGTCCTTGTCTCGATCATGTAGGAGCAGTGTTGAAATTTGAACAACTTGATTTTGATTAGAAGCGGTGGCATGCTGCTGCATCCAGTGAAATTCACAGTCCTGAAGCACTGAAATATCTGATTGATCTGCCAAGGTGTAGATACATGCAGGTTAACATATTGTTACCTTGGCTAGCGATGATGGTGGTATCATCATTGACAGAGATATTCAAGACCACTGTGTTATTGTATTTGTTAAATCCGTCTCAGCAGAATTTGCCGATCCAGATGGAATCTTTCATTTACTCCTCGTGTTTTATTAATATTTGCACTCATTACAGTTAACCTTTTCTGCACTTTTTTTTGCTGATGAGACAGAATGCCAAGCTACAAAACTTTGTTGCACCAGCCACAGATCAGTAGCCTGGGAGTTGATATCCTTACACTGAACTGAAATAATTGATACACACATACCATTTCCCCAACACATCTGAGTTACAGTTTTTCAGAAATTCATGAATTTTCCTCTCAAGTTGTAAAAGTCCTGAATCAGTGACCTCCTTTGTCAGGTGTGCACAGAGATTCCCCCTACAAACATTGTCTTCTCACCTACTGAACAAGATGGAAGCATTTTTTCCATCCCAACCCAGAGATGTTGAACTGGTTCACCTTGTTCATATCAAAGAATCCCTCAGAAAGAAACTATTCTTTGTACAAGTGATGGACAGAACTGTGCAGGTAACAAGACCAATCACTCTAAGTTTAAGGGGGTAGATGGTGAGTTTTCTCCCATTAACGGAGGAGTAAATTGCTAGAAAAAGTTGGCTTAACACTTTGTAAGCTTACAAGGGGAGATGGACAGTTTTCTCCCAAAAATGTGAATAGACACATCTTTCAATTAAGAGCCTTAACACCAGAATTTGCTGATCTGCCTTGTTGAAAAGTAGTTAGCTCCAATCATAATCAAGGGCCACCATTCCATGATCTCAAACATGTTTTGTCATGATGGAAGGGCAGAGGTAGGCCAGAATAAGGACCTCTCTGAACTTCTCATCAATTTTGACCTGTCACAACTGAAGGTTTTGGTCCATTACCTGATCTATAATGGGTTTTGATGTGGCTGAACAAGGTACCACTGTATGATTTGCCTTTCATAGAAGATTTCTAGTCAAGTTAGCTACAGAGGGCTGAATCAGTGAGGTACATGCCTTATTGACCAACCCAAACTACAGTAATGAATGCAAGTTGTGGATTATAAAAGTTGGGACACCTAATTATATTTCTTTTGAAAAGTCATTACATACTGGTAGATATATCTGGTGTGTGTATGTGTGTGTGATTTCGATTTTTAACGTAGCTTTAACAATTTTTCAGTCATATCGCTACGATGTCTGCAGTGTGACAGTTTATAGGGATGTCTAGCACTGGGGCATCACGCCGCCGACATGCGGCATGATGTCCCACCCAGTCACATTATCCTGCCACCAGGCCGACTAGTCCTAACACTAACCTCTTAATGCTGAGGGCCAAGCGAGGCAGCTGTTAGTACCATTTTTGAAAGTCTTTGGTATGACCCGGCCGGGGTTCGAACCAGCGACCTCCCGCATCCGAGGCGGACGCTCTAACCACTAGGCCATCGGAGCGGTATAGATATATCTGGCAGATTGTGCTGGTGTTTTTGTTTTGACATGGATATGTATCCATAAAGCAGCATAGTTGTGAAAATGCTAGTAACATTGACCAGATGAAAATTTCCTAATTTTTATCTTCTCACTTGTCACTTTATAGAGCTTTAACTTTTCAAGATGTGTGACAGCTTGTTCATAAGAAATTAAAATGCCTGGATTAATCAGAAGTGTTCAAATACCATTAACAAATCATGGGCTGGGTGTGAAACTGCAATTTCTTGATTTAGTATTCAAGACTTATCACTATTTATATATTTCATTAACCCTTTACCTCATAGAGTGTATGGCTTTTTAGCCCTTCGATACGCATGTAGCAAAGTTACCCAGTGCATTGCACCGTAATTAAAACACTGCACCGTAATTAAAACACCTGTTACCTATTCTACTCCATACACATAGGCCTGTTAAGCAGTGAAGTGTATGTTACGTTTAATAGCAATTTTAACCATTTTACATTTTTGGTACACATATATTATGTATGGAAAGATTTAAGAGTAAAATCCGATTGTTATAGCTGTATAATTATTTTTCATTGAAGAATTTTTTATGTGCTTGAGAGAATTTGTTCACTGTCAAGTCAGTGAAGCCGTGTGACCAACCATAGCTGCCATTTCTCATACTCAAAATTTACAAGTTCTTTGTCTGCGTCTACATCACTAAATCAGCTGAATTTGATAATTTATAAAAACTAATGGCTTCCTACATCAGTATCAGAGCCTTTATCTAAGTTATTGAAGCTTTCATAGTTGTGATTCAAATCGTGAAAACTCTAGTAAGTACTGAACAAAATCCACAACCTCGATTTTGGAAAGTGGAGAATATGACCCAGTTACTTTAAATAGCAAATTTCAACCAGAGCATAAACAGTGACCACGTGATCTGACGTAATGGTCGTTCACACCAATGAATGTAGTATCTAATGGGGGTTTCCCAGAAGGTGGCGCTAAGAAAACCCGCTCAAAATGGCTGATGTTTACAGCAGGCGTCAAAAGGTGCTTCCATGAGAATGGTGTAGAATGTCAAAAGGCGCTTATGTGCAAATCGGGTAGAGGCGTGCAAAGGCGCTTCCATGCGAATGGAGTAGAGGCATCCAGTGGCACTTGCATGAGGTAAAGGGTTAAGGTGCCATGTTTTAAACCTGTTGTTTTCATTTGAACATAATATTTTCATGATTTGGACCTATTTTAGTACAGTGTTTCCACTAGGGGTGCAAGCTTGAGTGTCAAAAATCCCCTTTAATGTCAGAACCTTGGGTCAGATTGAGTAAAAAACAAACACTGGTGTTTGTACTGGGTGTCTGATAAAAAAAATTTGAGGTCTTTGATGAACAAGTGAAAGTAAAGGGAAATATTGATAAAGATTGCATTGGGTACCTACCTGTGTAAAAGGCAAAGTTGGCTTCGTTTGCGACATGTTCTGCACTGAAACTTAGCACATGTTAAGGGTTGAAAATGAATAGTATGGCTTTCCTCTGCATAACCAATTTTGAGCGTGTCAGGATGAGAGGACAAGTGGTTTTCCTGAACTATGATTAAACTGACAAATTGTTTTCTTATTTCTGTTACAGATATGTATAATTCAGTGAATCTTGACAAGCATTGAGCATTACCATGATGTTTTATTAGACAGTAAATTCTCCCTTCTGTTCTTTATGCACAGTTACGCAACAGACATTACAGGTACACAGTAACTGTTTTCTACCTTGAAAATTTACATACCTGAGTCATTCAAATGTGATACTATGTGTACCATATTGCTGCAATGTTCATGTATGACCGATGACTCCCTACTGATGTGTTCCTTAATCTGGTTTCTAACACTCTGCCGGTTTCCCTGATGTAATCCTTCTCACAATCATTACATTTGATACAATAAACCACCCTACATTTTTTCAAGTTGTCAGTTTTGTCCTTCATATGTGCAGGTTGTTGTCTTAAAGAGTTGTTTGGTTTGTGATATACATTGATCCCATGTTGTCTGAATACTCTGGCTATGACTTCTGATGTACCACAGATATGCCAATGTTGATTCTATTTAGGCTACTCTTGGTTTTGTGTGGTGTTTTTTTCTGCTTTTCCGGAAGTTTGAAAATCCACTCTGGATAGCCATTAACCCATAGTGCTGATTTCACATGCTCTGCTTCCTCCAGTCGATCTGTCTCATCAGTGACTAGGGAGTTAACTTGTAAAAGGGTTGGGTGTGTGGGTGTGTCCCTCTGTTAATTGATTTGGCAATCGTTATCTAGAGGATGACCTCCCTCGATGTTATTGCCCAGTGTGAGTGGATAGATAGAACATTAACAGAGAACTGAGCGAGACTATTGAGAAGAAATAAACAAATATGAACCCCCTTAAAGAATAAAAATAAAATAAATTTTAATTAATTAATACATAAACTAAAATTGCAATTTCAATCCAACAGATTCACATTAATGGAATTTAATAGCAATGTTCAGTTTATGGATTTGTTCATCATAGTAACGAGTGGTGAAAAGAGTACAATGTCCATGCCTGATTTGCATCACCTAGTGTCGTTCCTCTATTGACTTTGAATATTCCACGTCTAGCGTGTATGCTTGGTTCTTCCTCTGACAGTTCTATTCTGAACTCTCTATTTGCGGACTTCCCTCTTGGACTGTCCTCATCGGGTTCTCGGGGAGGATATAGAAAGCTGTTCCCTTAAATGATAAGATTACAACTAAAGCTCTATGTGTATCACCACCTATCCGTATATATAAATTTTCTCACGTTACTCAGAAGCATAATTAGTTATCCACACTGCATAAATTGTGACATAATGTGACCTTAACGATTAATGGTCCTTACAAATTTACTGTATTTGAGGTAAGGTGCCATCGTTATCTCTAGTTACAAATGACTATTGCAGTATACATCCAAGTCTGACCTTAATTAAACAGTTCATCGCCCTCGCTCCCCGCGGCGATTGTCTAGAAATTAACACAATAATGCTGCCGTATATATCAGCATACGCTACTATATGTCTTCTTACATCTAGCTCGTCAGTTCCACTCATAAGATAAATGCTCAATTACTATTGCATAAGATTCACTAAATTCTAGCTTACAATAACCAGTAACCTGCAAGATCATTTAAGCATTACAAAATCATATATAAATATGCAGTTATCATTAACTCACGATAAACAGTATCATCCTACAGACAAAGGAAATTAATTCATATAACCATAAGAAATTCTACACATTTGAATATTTGGATTACATCATAAATCCCTATGAAATACTACACATTTGAATATGTGGATTACATGCAATCCGTCAATTCTCTCAGTGAACTATTAACCCTTTCATTACTATGGACCGGTGTACCGGTCCAGGGAAAGTAAGTCCACAAACACTGTAGACCGCTTTACCGGTCTGGAGCAGTGTTCTTCTGTAACGTTATAGCACCCAACTATATAAATTTTGGGGTACCTCTAATAACCTTCTTCTTGCAATGTAGATATTATATTTGGATTATCTCGTGAGTTTAGCTTGTATACAACTAGAAATATGGAACAAAGTAGGCACTTTTAATGTGTTTTCCGAATGGTGAAATTTGTATCCAAAATGGCGGAGTTTGAAGAAAGATCAGAGGAGAGTGAAGTGTCTGATTTTGAGTTATCAGAGGATTTTACAAATTTTTCGACCTAGTAAATTTGGATGAAAATGAGAGAAGACGTCTGGAGAGACAATGGTATGCGCTTGTGGGTGACAATGATGACGATGAAGAGGACTTTGAAGGCTTTGAACTGGAGGAATTGTACGCTCCATGTGATTTTGTTTGGATGAAGTTGGAAAACCAAAGAGATTTGTTATAGTTTTCTGAGAGAGTTGGACCCACCCGAGTGTTAGATGGCTCCAGGAAAGCTTTGGAATATTTTCAAATATTCTATTCAGATGAAGTTTTTGGAAACATTGTCCGTCTAATGAATTTAAATGTGACGATCAAATGTGCCAGACGCGATACAGGTGTGTGGACAGATCTCACCTTGGATGAAAGCTTCTACCTGTCAAATAACTGAAAAAAGACTTGTGTTGCTACTGGAATTATTCATGAGTACATCTAGGGACAACTGAATAAGTTTTGGGAACTTTCTAAGTTTTCTATGAGGCAAATAGATAATTACTTGTATTTTACCAGTTGTGTTACCTGTTTGCACCTGTACTTTGTAATAGATATGCACAATTTAGTGAACTAGTCATAAAATTTGATTTTTATCCTTGATTTTGACACCTGTTCCAGCCAGATATCTTTAAAATTGGCAAAGTTATGTTACTTCAAAGTTGACAAGTCATTTTGCTTTACAACTCCAAAGTTACTTAGTGTTGAGGACTCTATGCCTACAAAGTTACTTAGTGATGAAAGGGTTAACTGTAAAATTAAAGAAATAAATTGCATAACAACTGTAGCATATCAACAGGTTTCTACAAAATTGAATAAATGATACATAGCTTGGATCATAAGCATATCAAACACATTTGCATAAAACCAAGCAACAAAATAGAAAATTACATGGAAATTAAAATTGCGTACCTTAATGCTGTTTCTTTTCCACACAATCGTGTGTCATAGCACTAGAGCCTGTCTTTTCCTTTCAAGACAGCTATATGGCCTCTTTACTTGTTAACAAGGGAAAACTCTACACTTAGTTTTTCCACAGGAGTCGAACTCGCCTCTCTGAGGAAAATTTCTGACTAATTTTTACTAAGGTCAGTAAATTTAAACTCCCATAACTTCCAAAGTGTATGCCTTAATTTTAACTGACCAATTGAAAGCAACTGCTCCTAAATTTTCCCCAAAATAATCATGTCTTTCATCAGATTTTGACGGCCTAAAATATGATGCAGTCAACTTTCCCTTTGAAGATCAATTATTTGACATGAAGTTCTCTACCACGGTTATGGCTGGTAACTCTAATGTACTTTCCCTTTTATATTTCAGAGATGAAATAAGGGAAATATCAAAGTGACCTTTCTCAAAGACTTTTCTGGCTTGACTATGATAAAATTTAAATGCACAATTTGTTCAACATGAAGATTCAGTACTTCTTCAAAATTCGACACATTACAACTGGTGCATTAAAGATTTTACAACTGACCTCTCATATTCCAGATGGTGATTGGAAAAAAGGAAAAAAGTTCAGGTACTGGTCAGTGTGTGTTGGTTTTTTATACACAGTGACATTGGTTGGTCCATCATCATTTACATGTACATATACACATGTCCAAGAATGGTAGCTTGCCATTTTTGTCTCGTTCTGACATGAATGGGATATGTGGGTCAGTGGAGTTGAGGTGATCAGAGAACTCCTCAACATTGTACTCATGTAGTTCAGTCAAAGTATCATCCACATATCTGAACCACATTGATGGTGGGTTCTTAGTCGATGATCAAGAATTGTCCAGAGCAAGGAAAGAACCTTTTCAGTTGTATCTAAAGAAATATATTTTCTTTTCCATCTCAGTCTTAGAAAATGAGACTCTCAGTAGTGATCATTCAGACCCTTGGACTCCAAAGAGAGAGAAAGTTAACATTCTGATGAGGAGAATAAATTTTATAAAGTTGTAAGAAATCTTTGACATCAGTATGCTACCTGTCAAAGGAACAGTCTCGGGTATGAGGTCATGATCCAAGAACAAATGACTCTTGAGATTTCAGTTTTTGACTTGTGATTTTGGTGTCATAGATCAAATGACTCCATTTGAAATCTATTGAGGACCCTGAATAAGATAAAACAGTTGTTTATCTTCATTATCATTATGGTAGCAACATCATATGCATTAGAACTGCATGTAAGATAGAAACATAACCACTGAATATCGACAGCTGAATGTCCAACATTGTTAAACATTGATGTCTAATATGCACCTTAACATAGCCATCTTGAAAATTGTATTTCTGCTTTTCTTAACCCTTTAGCTATGACTGCCGCATCTAAGCATCACCTGTAAATAGCTCCTGAACCCCACTGACGTATATATGCAGTGTCAATAAGCCTTGTTTACTACCCCAGTGTCGCTTATGTGCACGTAGTTCAGCAGTACTTGAAACCCCAGTGTCGCATCTCTGCGTACGTGACCGCTATGTTAACTAAACGTTGATGGTTGAAAGTACAGAAGTTTACGTATTTTTGATTATCATAAACAATGAGAGGACCGGTTACTGAACATTTTGATACAAGTTTGAAAGCTGAGAGGTTAAATTTAGACACAGGGGAAGGGCTTCCTGCAGTGTACAAAACATGTGTAGTTGAGATAAACAAAAATGGATTCCAATTCAGATATTAGCGACTCTGAAGGGTTCAGTGCAAGCGATATCGAAGAGTTTAATGGGTCATTCGTAGAAAATGGATCAGATGTTGTTAGTCCCGTTTCAATACCAGATGTAAGTGATTTTGAATCGTATGACGAGGATTTATTTTGCGGGATTCAAAACAGTTTACAAGACAGGATTTATTGTATGATGGGATGTAGGAGTATGTAAAGTGGAAATATATGAATAACAGACACTATACAAGGTAAGCTGTTTTTATTTCACTGAAATTCAGCAAAAACTAATGAAATAATGAATATAAATGTAACCATGTTTTTATTGTCAATTTCCGTAGTCAGCCATGATGATGCTCTAGTACTCAGCCTAGCAAACAGCGTCAGTAGTCTCAGTAACTGATATGATAGCACTCAGCAGTAGTGAAACTGCACAACAGCTGTAGTAGCTAAAGGATTAAATGTCATTTTGACATGGATTTTCATCAGAAGAGTTTTTACAGTGGCAAGTTGGTTCTAAATGAAAATGATGCAAAATGACCATCATTGTGGCCACCATAGTTTTCATCTTTAACATATTATCTAGCCCTCCCCAGTAGATGGCCATGTCAACAAATGAAATGGTGCCAACTGTAGAATCCAGTATAGCTGCTATGACAGCTGTCTTGAAGTGTTTGTTGTAGCTGCTCACCCATATTGTATAGTGTCTGTTATTCATATATTTCCACTTTATATACTCCTACATCCCATCATACAAGAAATCCCAGTCATGTAAACTGTTTTGAATTCCACAAAATAAATCCAATATTTACATATGTACATATAAAAACTTGAATGCAATCCACACTTTGATTACAAAGTTGAGAGTGGTACCTCTCAAAACAGTCATTATCCACACATAAATGTACTTGGCATTGTTTGCATCCTATGAAAACTTCATGTCTCCTCCCTTCCCTTACACACATCTTGCATCTCCCACGTTCCGGGAACCGTCCTGGCCAGTGCCTTAAACCTTCGGTATCAACATTGGACAGAGCTTTTGTTTTCCTACTTCACTGAAAGCCAGCAACCATCTGTTTGGCCAAGTTCATTCTGAATTCAGGCTGTGTTCTTTTTTTTTTTCTTTTCCGGACTTGGTTTTGATCTGGTGATTTGGTGACTCTTTCATACAGATTAGAGCATTACATATCGCTGTATCAATGAGAAACCAAAAAAGGTATTTCCACCATTTCTTTGCTTTATGGAAAGAACTGTATTGCATTCTGTTTTGGTCTGCAATATTCCCCCCCCCCCCTTTTGTTTTTCAAATACTCATCTGCAACTTTTGGGCAAGTTACTTCTTTTCGTCGGCTGGGTTTTTTCTCATCGAGTTACACTGGATAGCTGTATGGGATATATGTTATTGAATAAAATATGGACAATTTTCTTGTCTTTCCAGGCAACACAGGCCAGAGTCTCTTTTTGTATGATTTTCATATCACCCTGGCATTTCAAATCACTGTTTTTTTTCCTCAAGGTTCTGGCATTCCTTTCCTATTTCCTCGGACTGTACCACAACACCGGAGTCCATCCCGATGTAAATCTTCAAATAATTGGGGATTTGAAAAGAAATTGTCCATATATCTATAATGTGGTTTTTGTTTATTATTTTTCTGGTAAGGTCTTTCACCACTCTAGATCATAATCCTTCTTCTGTCACTCTCCCTCTCTGTCCATCCTAATCCTTCTTCTGTTACTCTCCCTCTCTGTCCATCGGGCTTTCCAATATTCACTTGAAATTCATGGACTTAGCCAGTTTGGGGATGGGCTCTTTCCCAGACTTTAATGCCAAATTTGTGGGTATGGCAGGCAGGTATTGCTTAAATGACCGTCTGCCTTTATAAGCAATCATGCCTTCATCAACTGACTGGTTTTTGGGAGGGTCATAATTTTCCAGGCATTTATGCAAGACTTTGTCGCCCTCACAAACATCTGCAAAAAGATCTGGCAAACAGGAGTATGTGGCCATCGCCGTGGACCTAATCACTGATCATCACCCTCCCCAAGAAAGGGAACCTGCAACAGTGTCAAAACCACCGTACAATCAGTCTTATAAGCCATCCAAGCAAAGTCATGTTGAGGATACTGCTGAACAGACTAAAGCCACAGGCTGAAAAGATCATAGCCGAGGAGCAGGCAGGTTTCAGAGCAGAGCACAGCACAACAGAGCAGATCCTCGACCTCAGGATATTGTGTGAGAAGTATCTCCAACACCAGCAAGATCTCTACAACATCTTCGTGGATTTCAAGAAGGCATTTGACAGGGTATGGCATGCAGCCTTGTGGGCGACCATGAGACTGTACAACATAATGCCAGCCTTATCACAGTAACAGAGCACCTGTATGACAAGGCCACCAGGGCAGTATACTTCAACGGCAGCATAGGGGACTGGTTCAGAACAACAGTCAGGAGTCAGACAAGGCTGTCTGCTCTCTCCCACACTATTCAACATCTTTCTGGAGAGAATCATGGCTGATGCGCTTGAAAAGCATGAAGGGACAGTCAGCATCGGAGGCAGAACAGTCACCAACTTACGTTTTGCCAACGACATTGATGGCCAAGCAGGAAATGAGCAAGAACTAGATAGCTTAGTAGAGAGCCTTGACAAAATCTCTGCAGCCTACGGCATGGAAATCAGTGCAGAGAAGACCAAACTGATGACCAACAACACCAAGGGCATCAGCACTGACATCAGGGTCCAAGGTACGAAGCTAGAAACAGTTCACAGCTTCAAGTATTTGGGAGCAATTGTAACAGATGAAGGATTGAAGCCTGAAGTACTCTCCAGGATTGCGCAGACCTCAGCAGTGCTGACAAAACTGAAGCACATCTGGAACGACAAGAACATCGCACTCAGTTCAAAGGTCAGGCTGATGTACTCACTGGTGATCTCCATATTTCTCTACGCGTGTGAATCATGGACCGTAACAGCCGACTTAGAGAAAAGGATACAGGCCACAGAGATGAGACGCTTCTGAAAGATCCTCGGCGTCTCATACAAAGACTGTGTCACCAATGAAGAAATACGGCAAAGGATCAGACAAAGCCATTGGGCCTCACGAAGACCTCCTGACCACAGTGAAAAAACGTAAACTGCAGTGGTATGGGCATGTCTCATGATCATCAGGACTTGCCAAGACAATCCTGCAAGGCACTGTACAAGGAAGAAGAAAGAGAGGCAGACAGAGAAAGAGGTGGGAAGACAACATCCGAGAGTGGACAGGCTTGACACTGAGCGACTCACCGAGAAAGGTGGAAAATTGAGAGGAATGGAGGAAACTGGTTGTTCGGTCTTGTGTGGTGCCCCAACGGTCTACCAGACTACAGGACTGATGATGATGATGTGTCGTAGAAAGGTCTTATATGGAAAATCTTGTCATGTCCTGGTTGGCCTCTGGGTTGGTTGATGTTTGTGTCATTGACATGGAAATATTTCCCTATTTTTTCAAATCTTTCTCTTGTCATGATTTCTGGTATTCCTGGGATCCCAAAATATACAGCTGTCATCCAGGCAATGGAATATTTGGGTATCTGCATAATACTCATGGCGATGTATATTCCAAGATATGCCCACATCTCCGTGATGCTGGTTTCATACCATTTCAGGTCTTGCTTTGGGTCCCCCATTTTCTTGGCATAATCATTTGTTTCTTTCACAAGCTTTTCGACCAGACATTCAGGAAAAAACTTGAGAAAAAAATCTTTCTCATAGCTTAGTGGTCCAAGCCCGATTGTTGAACCAACACAAGATTCAAAATCATTGATCTCGAACACGGCGAGGTCGTCACTCCATTGTGCAAGTGGGACTATGTCCTCGTCATCCGATTCAAAATCACTTATATCTGGTGATGAAATGGGACTAACATCAATATCTGATCCATTTTCTAAGAAAGATCCATTAAACTCTAAGATATCGCTTGCACTGAACCCTTCAAAGTCGCTCATATCTGAATCAGAACCCATCTTTGTTTTACTCAACTACACATGTTTCGTAAAGTGCAGGAAAGCCCTTCCAGTGTGTCTAAATTTAACCTCTCAGCTTTCAATCTTGTATCAAAATGTTGCGTAAACAGTCCTCTCAATGGTTATGATAATCAAAAATATGTAAACTTCTGTACTTTCAACCAATCAACGTTTAGTTAACACAGCGGTCACGTCTGCATAGATGCGACACGGGGGTTTCGAGTACTGCTGAACTAAGCGCACATAAGCGACACTGGAGTAGTAAACGAGGATTATCGACACTGCATATATGTTGTCAGTGGGGTTCAGAAGCTATTTACAGGTGACACTTAGATGCGGCAGTCATAGCTAAAGGGTTAATGGTCATATTTTGCATGGGGTTTACACCAGTGGAATCCTTTGATAACTAGTTTACACTAATTGTCCTAAATGATAATGGTTCCAATCTGACATTCAGTATGGCCACCATAAGCTAATTTTAAAATTTTGCTCGTAATGTAGAATACTATACTTTCAACACTATGCATTTAAAATAAAGAAGTAGTCTTATATTGAAGTCCTGAAAATTGTTTTTAGTCAGGAATACAGTCTTGTGTTGAATTCCAGAAAATTCTTTTTGGTCAGCAATACATTAGTCCCTTCGAATGTTTGTTGTTAGAGTGAATTGATGTAATATGAGAGAATTTGCGCAATTGCACATCCTGGAGAAAATGCCTTTTTTCCTGTAATCATGAAATTTGGCAAGGGGATACAGTGGTCCCCCTCTTATACGGTCACCCCTTCTGCACCGGGAAAGTGGCCTTATAAGACGGGTGGCCTTTCCAGAGGGGGACTAAATTTTTTGTGAGAAGTATATGTAATGTACATAGTAAGAAAGCTACATACTTCAAAACATTTAATATCTTCATTTAATATCTTCGTTTAAAAGTAACATTAATTATTAAAAGTTTCTTCTTGTTGTAATAATAGACTTATTTCAACTGAATATACAATAATAGTTCTTATTCTTCACGTAAGCTTCATATGAGATCGGGTATCGTCATCATGCACATTTCAAAACCATTCAAAAATGTCATTTAAATCTTGGTACATACATAATTCTCTTTCCATTTGCTCCATTTCCCACTGCTGCTGAATAACCTCCTTATCGGTTACGACGTTTATTCGAGTCTTTTCAACATAAAATTGGTTTATTCGAGTCATTTCTACACAAAATTGTTCAACAAGTCCCCCTCCCCACCTCACCTGATGTCGTCGAGTAGAATAACTGACTTTCTTCTAAATGATGCATCTCTGTTTACGTGATGACTTGTTAATGTTTGGTAATGATTTATTCAGATGTTGCTAACTGTATGCGATTTAAGTATGCAGACGAAACTTTTGTAGAGGGGATGAAATGCCTTCTTCGTAAAGAAAGCGATAAATGTGTTGTCACATGATTTTTCAGTCTTTGTCTGGTACCCTGCTTTGTTCAAGGTTAATTTCTCTGTGTGTGTGTGTTAATGCACAAAATCTATTTTTAGCCTATGCTGACCCTGTTATGATCTTGACAATTACATCCGGTTGTAATCATCAAAGAGAAGAACTCGACAGATGTGTGAAGCCCAAAACTGTGTCATAACATTGTTGAGCCCATTTCCTGTAAATGTCGGCTTTTATAGACAACGATATAATATTAATCTTAGTGTTACGGAAATTTGACATTGGGAGACATGTATCGACGATAGAGATAATCTGATTACTTACCTTATGTAACGATATGAATTAATTATTGGTTCTGGATACATTTGAAATAAAAAGTGGCCGCATGTGAGGGGAACATTTTACATTTTTGTACTAATATGCAGGCCGCTGGTCGCATTAGAGGGGTGGCCGTTCTTGAGGGGTACTTTTGAACACAAACACGTTGGTGCCAAGGGATTCTGGCCGTAAGAAGCAGGTGGCCGCTGGTCAGGGGCGCCATTCAGAGGGGGACTACTGTACATCTTGACAAATACTATGCTCTGATTACAAAAGTTGGTCACACTCACCCATAATTCATTCTTCACTAAATTTGTTTAACTTTTGTTTAAACTGTTCACATTTGATTCATTAAACTAGATGACTGTTTACATCTCTTTGTACTTGACCCATACAAAAAATGGTCACTATTCCCCCACATTTCAGACCACTCCAGTGGCCCAGTGGTTAGAGCATCCACCTCAGATGTGGGAGGTCCTGGGTTTGAACCCCAGCCAAGCCTACCAAAGACTTATATAAATGGTACAAGCAACTGCCTTGCTTGCCACCTAGCATTAAGAGGTTAGTGTTAGGACTGGTCTAGCCTGGTGTCAGGAAAATGTGACTGGGTGGGACATATGCTACACGTCTGTGGCATGATGCCCCAGTGCTAGACATCACTATAAACTGCCACACTGCAGACATCGTAGTGCTATGACTGAAACAATGTTAAAGCTACATTAAAAATCCAAATCACACCCACCCACCCACATTTCACATTTAGGATAAGGTGTTTTATTTAACTGTTGTCAACATGCTTTTTTTTGCATGCTGTATTATACTATCCTTTCTAGGATCCTGAAACATGCTGAGTGAATGCATCTTGATTTCAGAAGTAGGTAATTATGACCAATATTTTATGCCTCACAGACTTGGGTTGTATTCTGTGTTTGATGATCATTTCTCAGATACTATTCATGCTAGAATTGTGAGACCATTGATGACACAACTCAATACACAACCTTACAACAAAAGAAGCTAACCTTTATATTCTTTAACTGGCTTTGGTTATGTTTTATGTATATTCCATGGTGGCACAAGTTTTTGCATGCTTATATGCATAGTGTCATAACTAGAATAATGAAACTTGGCAAATGAATGCATCTTGAGAAGTACATGTACTTTGCCATTATTTTAAAGAATATGTCTCTATGACTTGTGTTTCATGATTTAATGACTTTGTTGCCATTTTGTGTTTAAAGTTCATTGATCGGGTGCTGTTCATGTTTGAATCATGAGACTTGATGATTGAATGCGTCTTGGTTAATGCTATATCCATATAACCAAAGGTCACAGTGCCCTACAATTTTTGGTTTACTAACATGGGTTAAGTATTTAAGCATTTTCCTCTGGTCACCCATTCAAGGCTGGTGCTTACCACAGGATTCTGTTGTTTCTTCCTCTTTAAAGACAACATCATACTAACATCTGAGCCATGTGTAACATTATACATGTGGTTCAGATAATTGGACCCCTGTGTCACAGTACCTGTGTATCAGACAATATGAGTCCTGTGGCAAATGGTCCATATGCATTAGATTATATGAGATATATGGCACAGTGCCTATGCATCAGATAATTTGAGCCTTGTGGCATATGGTGCCCCCATACATCAGATAATGTTAGCCATGTGGCACATGGTCCCTGTGCATCAGATAATGAGACATGGCATGGTGCCTATGCATCAGGTAATTTGAGCCATGTGGCACATGGTCCCCCCCCATGCATCAGATAATGTGAACCATGTGGCACATGGTCCCTATGCATAAGATAATGTGAGCCATGTGACACATGGTACCTGTGCTTCAGATATCTCTTCTGATAACTGACTTGTACAGTGTAGTTGCTCTGCCTTAGATTAAAATTGATTGATTTGCTGAAAGCTTGTTTTCAGACTTTAATCAGATTTATTGATACAGTAGTGGCAATGAATTCTACTGCAGCGTGTTTCACTGAATTTACCACATTATTATACAAGATGGCATTTACTAGGCTGGCAAAGAGACGGACTTTTTAATTTAAGAAATACTGGAATGTATCCAAGTTTCGGTTGTACAAGTTTTCATACCAGAATGTCTCACAAAATATGTTCACATGTATTTGGTTTGTGTGGTTCAGGCTTAACTCTCATCACAAGTTTTGATTTTTCTTAAGACTGTTGGTAGATTTTACAATGATAGTAATATGGGCTTCCTCTGGCATAGGCATTTTACACAGCTTTGTATGTCTCAGATTTGTAATTTCATATGTATCTATGAAGCACAGACCTTTTTGTTCATTGACATGATACATGTATGTCTTGGTTGTAAATATTGTCAGCATTTTTTGCAACCTAAATTTGTCACATTTAAAGACTGAACTACAACAATCCCTCACTATGAAACCCCTCAGTATAGCACTGCCTCACATAATATGGATATAGCTATGGATCCCTCTCAGTTGTTTGAAGTTTATTTCATCTTTGCTACTTGAATTATTTCACGTAATTGTAGTTCTTGGCAAATGATCAGATTATAATGTCACTTCTCATTATTACATAACCTATTTGTGTTTTTATGTGCTATTAAGACACTGCCTTGTTGGTACATACCTTGAATCAGTGTGTTTTTGTGTGCTATAATGACAGCCTTGTTGGAACATACCTTTACACCATGTGTTTTTATGCGCTATTAAGACATTGCCTTGTTGGTACATAACTTGACTCTGTGTTTTTGTGCGCTATTATGACAGCCTTGTTGGTACATGCCTTTACTCCATGTGTTTTTATGCACTATTAAGACACTGCCTTGTTGGAATGTACCTTGACTCGGGTGAGTTTTTATGTGCTATTAAGATACATTCTTGTTGGAACAAACCTCAGTGTAAGGATCCTTCACTTACAATGCTGGTTTATTTTGTGAATCATATTGGCATCAATATAAAGAGGTAGCTCAGTAATTTGATCCATTCTTGCTTTGTCAATATGTGAGCGGTTTTATTTTAATCTATTGTTAGGCATGTAGGGCTGCATTTATGTGTTTCAAAAAGTCAGAATTGGCATTGAGTAAAGGAGCTCTTTAATAACTGTCGAAAGTTTTACACTGCCTAAAAGGTTTAGACTGAACCACTGTAGAAATTTATCATGTTACTGAAAATAAAATTGCAAAAATGCATGTTAAATTACAGGATGTAACATTAATTGAACACCCCTTTTTCATTGAAGCTGTTTCTCTTTTAAGAATCTGTTTAATAAAGTACCCTCAAGGAATTGTTTTCAGCCAGATTGCAGAATAATTCTGGCTTGTATATCTGTCAGTCCATTTGTCTGTTCTGCAGTCCATCCTTCTGGCATCAACAGTGAGGCTAGGATTGGTGTATTGGTCATTTTTCAGACAGTAGGCTAATAGCTTATAGAGTCGGATGACTTGGTATGTAAATATTTCATGAGGAGCACTACAGCCATCATTCAGAACTAAATCACTGAAATGTTTCATGGTTCATTGATTTGTGCTTACCTTTTCATTAAGCTCAGTTACCTTGGGTTGGAGTTTTGCATTTGCTCTAGTTTTTTGATACTATTTCCTGTATAATCATATGTAACTTGTATTGCACTAAATGTTACACTGTGTGTTAATTACTTCTGTGAAGAAGTCCGTGTCTGTCAATCAATCTGTCTGGTATCAACACTAAGTTTAGCATTTGCATTTGGGTCATTTCTTCAGATGCTATTGCTTGTAGAGTCATATGATTTGTACATTTTTCATGGAGTATAATAGCCACTAGTGAAACTTGATCACTGTGGCCTATATTTCATTGTTTAGAGATCTGTGCTTACCTTTGTATTCAGCCCAAGATGCATCATGAGGAATACTATACCCATTAATCAAAATTAGGTCACTGTGACCTTACTCCACCAAAGTGATATGTTAACCTTTACATTTAGTTTAGTTTGTCAGTCACTAAAATTTGCAGCAATGTTACTTGGTATATAGGTGTGTCATAGTGTACTGTTTATTTCATGGTTTAGTAATTTGTGCGTACCTTTGTATTAAGTATTATAGGGCTAAATTTATTTATTTCAGGTGCTATGGTACTTTGTATAAGTTTTAGAAGAGAAGATATATTTGTGTTTAAATTTTGTAAATTCTTTCCATAAATTTAATAATAGTATGTCTGTGATAGACTAGTAGCTCTTCAGTCACTGTTAAATTCAGAGGTTAAAATCCTGGGTGAATACAGTATTATCAGCAACCACTGGAAGGCAATGGTGTCAAGTTACAGTGCTAGCTGAGAAAGTGAAACAAAGAAGCCAGTAGGACAGTTGGATTATGTGTTTATAAAGCTAATTAAAATCAATTGTAGCAAGTTTGCCTTAATATTTAAACACTAAAAATTAGTGACCAGTTGTAGGGAAATTTTAATCTCTTTTAGTAGGTATAAAGTGCTTAAAATAGAGTTGGGTAGTTATAGTTTAATTTTGAATTAATTTGCTGATAAGGATAAAGTTTACAAGTAATTTCCTACTTAATATGATATTTTTGAAAATTCTAAAATACAGTATCAGTGGGAAAAGAGTGTTTATGGAGAGTAGATATATGACTTTATTTTGGATTACATATATTTTGGATTACATAATTTAGATTTTGTGCATTTTGATATGTAGATTAGAGTTAGATAAAGGGTCTGCATCTAACACAATCAGACCAGAAGTTTAGTTTAAAAAAGGTCTTCAGGGAATGCTCTCAGAGGAGTCCACTAGGATTGTTTTTAAGCCAGGTCAAACATAGTGCAAGGGAGTCAGCATGAAGAACTTGTGGTATCAGAGTTACATTAAATATAGTAAAGAAAAACCCTCTTGCTTGTGACTAATTCCCCATAGTGCAGTTCCATCAAAGAGGTGCTACTACATAAGCCCAAGATGCATTATGAAGAATACTATACCTTTTAATCAAAACTGGGTCACTGTGACCTTTATTTCCCATCACAGTACGATACGATAATCTTTGTCTTTAACTCCATTTTCTCAAACACTATTGCCTCCAGAAAGATAACCTGGTATGTATGTGCTTCATGAGAAGTACAGCACTCTTCAATTAAAACAAGGTCTCTTTGACCTGTATTTGTCATTGCATCAATCTGCATTAACCTTATAAAAAATATAACTTAGTTTCTTAGGTATTATTTCTTAGAGGTGCACATCATTACTGGTACACTGGTTTATTCTGATATTTTTTCCTGTGGTACATATCACGGTACTTTTTCACTGCTTCAGTACATTGGTAGTTTCCATCAGTAAGGAATATACAGAATTCCCTAGGAATCTTGTTATGGCTTTAATGAGACTAAAAGCTTGTTTTCATTATTAATGATGGAATAGTTGTGACAATTTTTTTTCATTTACAAAATGGTTGTTTTTCTCACAAATTAATCTTGAATATTACAAATGTTATTGTATTTTTGACCCTTTAGTCACATGTTTGTCATATGTCATGCATGCGGATGCAGTGGCCAGATGGAATGTTACAAAACATTTGAGCCAAATTCAACTTTCAGGAAACATTTTGGATTTAAAAATACTAGAGCCAAGACAAATCCCACATGTCATGTGTTATCTATTTACTAGCATACATGAATGTGTTAAATATATATTCCTTTGTAAGCCTTAATCATCGTATGATTTTCAGGTGTGAACTTGTTTTCTGTTTTATCTTTATGTTTTTCAAGTCCACTAAATATGTTCGCAGTTGTTGAGTAAGTGTGTTTTATGCTTAATGGTCCTCTTTGATAAATATCTTGCCAAGGTGTTGGCATCCCACTCAAAGTTTGCCTGTTTGTATATCATTACTATAGCTAGAAATTGTAGGTTTCAGTTTCAACACTTCCTATTTTTTATGAATAGGGTCTCAGATGTCAGCATGAAGACTTTTACAGTATTAAAGGGCTAAATATAGTTATTTCAGGTGGCATGGTATCTATATAGGTTTTAGAAAAGAAGATAATTTGTATATAAATTTTCTAAATTCTCTTTATAATGTAATAATTGTGTGTGTGTGTATATGTGTGTGTGTGTGTGTATGTATGTATATATATATATATATATGATAGAGGAGTACTGTACATCTTTATTTACTGTTAAATTTAGGGGTTGTGATTCGTGTCCAGGCAGAGAAATTGAAACAAAGAAATCATTATAGTAGTAGGATTATGTGTTTTGTAGACCACAATAAAGCAATGATAAACATTTAATCACTAATTGTTGTGAAATTCGAAGCTCTCATAGTGATATAAAGTGCTTAAAATAGAGTTAGTTGGTTAACATTTTAATTTTGGAATTAATTAGCTCCTAAGGATAAATTGTACAAGTAATTTACCATTTAATATGATATTTTTGGAGATTCAATTGTACAATAAAGGATGCAAAGGAGAGTTTGGAGAGTGGATATATGGATATAGTTTGGTTATAAAACCTTAGGTTTTGTGCACTTTTGTATGTAGACAGGGTCAGATAAAGGGTTTGCAATTAACACATCAATCAGACCATAAGTTTAGCTCTAGAATAGTTCTTCAGGGAATGCTTTCTCTGAAGTCCCCTGGGATTGTTTATAAGTTTGGGTCAAACATAGGGCAGGGGGTCAGCATGTATCTCTGGAAGCACTAGGGTTAAATTAAATGTGGAAAAGAAAAAAAACCTCCTTGTGACTAATTCCCCTTAGTGCATAGGTGCTACAACAGCAGTATCAGTTATAGTGTAAGCTTAATCATCCCACTTTTGTTTTTAGATTACAACTTATGCAGGAGTTAACATACACATAGCAAATTCCTCTACTGTAAGGTAATGGCCATTTTCAGGTGTGGAGGTGGGGATGCTATTTTCTTTTGGGCCGAAATATTTTCTTTTCTTTTATTGAGAGGTTATTAATATTTTTCTAGATAATGTGGATGTAAGATGGTGCTCCTTTGCTTTAAATCAGATCAAGATATGTTTTCCAGCTATTGACAGATGAAAATTAAACAATAAAAGTGCCAGTCTCTGCCCTAGAATATTGAATTGTTGGTCCCTAATATAATTGCAGTATATTGTGGTACCCAGCAGGTACTGGCCATTTTCGGGGAGGGGGGCTGCGATGTTCCTTTGAGCTGAAATCTTTTATTTTCTTTTATCTCATGATGATTAATATTTTTCCAGTTAATATAATGGATATAAAATGGTGTTATTTTGCTATAGTCCCCTGCCCTAGAATATTCAGTTGTTGGTCCGTAATAGAATTCAGTTGAGGCATACTGTTATACATGGTGGTGTATATATGACTTTGATTCATAGGATGCATCATAGGAAATAGAACACCATTTAGACAAAACTGTGCAATCCGGCTATGACACTGCTGCATAGCCCCCACTTTGTTGGGGGTGGGTTGTAGTGGAATTTTGGTTATCATTATCTAGAGGGTGATCGCCTTTGTTGTTATTGCCCGGATCGAGTAAATATTAATATAAAGTGTGAAACTTACAGGGGGAATAGATAGAGATCTGAGCAGATATATAAAACAGAATGACACGAGCCCCCGTACATGAAAATAACAATTTAATCGATTACATAAACAACCATGACAATGAATTACATTAGGAAGATACACTTCTTTTTTAAATAAATCATTCACCAATTTCAAACACAAATATACTTATATAAATAGTCGATCTGTTTTAAATGATAGAATTAGTTTATCATAGCATCGAGTGAACAATCAAAGTCATTGCCTTGTACAACTTTATAACCTGATTATTTCCAGTTCATTCCAACTTCACTGTGACTGTTCTTCTTGGTCCTTTTCACTTTTCTTTTCTCTTCTCCAAACTCTCTATTGTCTCGCCTCTTTCAGCCCTCGAACTTTGTGTGTTTAGGTGGATATATAAGTACATGATACGTAGATACTTCGATAGGTAGGTACGTGGATACGTCCCATGGAGCTATTTCACCTTCCAAAAATAAATAAGCAACCTAAATCTTCTGTCAGATATCCTACTGGGAATAGATCATTACTCCCCTCTCATTATGTCAGATATCGTTCTATCGGAATTCAAACAGATACCAAAGGCTAACTGGTCAAGCTAAACATGGCAGACCATAAACAAACCTAGTTTCATAAGATTAATGTACTTCCTAACGGCTATTTCAACCTGACTCACATTATCATCACCCGAGACAACACCTAACAAGTTCTGTTCTTGTCTCAATAACACAAATGAATCATGGCTTAACTACGTTAATTCTAGCGAATACACACATTCAAGTCTTGAGCATACATGAAATCTCACTTCATGGTTTTAGTCAATACGCACTCAAGTCTTTATCATACGTGAAATCATCTAAGGTCGGTGAATTCACACAGATTCTCGTAACTCATATCAACTAAAGTAAGGCATGAAATTCTTAGATACATATTTTCCTATAACAGTCAAGATGACACATTCAAACAATTCGTCAAACTTATATAAAGAATATCATTGTACGGATTCATATAGGTGAACTCACAACAGTTGTATTCATATCAAGAAAATTGATCTACGAATTTAAACAAATAAATTCATGCAAATATAAAAAATAAATCAAACAAATCGTTATATTGATATCAACGAATTACATGAGACTGGCACAAAATACCTTGTGTTTTCAAGCTCTGCTCACTTCTACCGCCAAAATCGTGTCCGTCGACTTTCCAGACATCCGATCCCTTGGATAACTATTTACGAGTGAAATTTCTTCTAAATTCAAACTCTGAGTCGCCTACATTTGTTTTCTCTTGCAGAAAAGCGTAGACTAACTAAAATTTTGTGATGGGACATATTAAAACCAAGGAATTTTCGTGTGAGAACCATGCCCCTTATTTAGCGTAACCAATCCGGATTAAATATATCTCCCACCTTTTCTAACTAGGCCCAAAATTGTTGTCTGCATGACCTCTAGATTTCCAAATAACTGATCCTGGACAATTTCAAATCTGACAATTCCGATACAAGATCGAAAGTTAACCCTATCCTTCCAGTGTCTGACTGTTAAATAAATGAATGCTTCATTAAGAATCACTTCTCTCATGACAAAGACATTACAAATCCATACATTATGGTGATTTAACACAACACGGTCCCCATAAATGTAATTAATTGTTCACCTGCCCAAATTAATGTGCTGTTCATAATTTGACAGAAATTTGCACCCTTATAGCCACCATTTGGCATCTTTTTTTTTTGTTAAGTGAATTTCTCTATAGCCAATGGCATTTTGTAATGTGGACTGAATATTGATATCTTTTCAAGCATATGTAAAATATGACTGAAATATTTCTGTATAAAGCTTGGTTTCTGTATTTATAGGTCAGCATCAGTACACATAATAACATCCTTGTTTCTTTTAATTTGCTCATATTTCACTGGTATAGCCCTGTAAGACCTTGTTTCCTCAAGGAATTGCCAACATTAGATCTGTATTAGTGGTCACCTCCATATACAGGACACATGACCATAAAGGTCAGATTTAGTTTTTCCAATTACAGTAACCTATATAAATGTCCTGTATATAGTGGCCACTTGTTTATTGATGTCAGTGGCAACAGTTTATTTCCGCCAAAACATGTAGTTCTCTATTTACATGTTTAAATTCCATGCTAGCATAAATCTATCAGTGTCTTAAGGTTACCGTAGCTATTTTGGCCATTGCTGTTACACCAATTTTTTTTTTTGGGGGGGGGGGGGTCTTGAGCCTTAACAACAGCTGCAGAAACTATACATTTTAATTAAGGGACCAACCAATTAATTGGGTGGGATTGGAGTGGGGGACTGTGAGTATAAAAAAAAGTTTGCCCCAAAATGTGTGAAAAAAATTGCACTTGCACTGATTTGTAAACATATATCCATGTTGTAAAAAAATGACAGACACCCCACCTTAAATGCACCCCCAGTTAAATTGTCTGTCCCTTGTAACTGATGGGATTCATTAGATTACATTATTGTAATTGCTAATAGGCAATAATACATTTAATAAGCTGCCACGAAAAGAACCAGTTTTTTAAAAAATGTTTCTGAATCTTCATTAAAAATGAAATTTCAAAGCTGTTTAGGGAACAACCGCAATAAATATACTTGAGCACATGAACAGTGAGTGCCTTCACACCATCGTGGTCATGAATTAAAAACCGTAGTGGTCACTGATGCTACAGACAAGTAGCCTCAACTTTATAACCTTATGTTTGAGGGGTCAGTTTAGAACTGATTGAATGTTTTGCATAATCATTTTTTTATGAAGTTTTGGAAACGGAAAAGAAAATTAAATGTTCCAGTGACTGTTGCTTAAATATTTTTAATTAGCAATTATGATGATGGGGTGTGTGTGTGTGTGTGTGTGTGTGTGTGTGAGAGAGAGAGAGAGAGAGAGAGCTTGAGCTTTGGAATTGATACGGCTTCTTCTGTGCTCATTTGAAGTCAATTGACAAATATACTCAGTATAGTGTCATGATCAAAAGGGTACATAAACCTTAAAACTTGAGACTGAAGTTTTTTTGTGTGTGTGTGCGTGTATATGTGTGTGTGTGTATATATATATATATATATATATATATATATAAAGCCTATTTTTATTTTTATTATCCGAAAATTTTCACTGTTGTACCTTAAGTGACCTGAGGGGGCTTTCTCCCACCTCCATTTACCAGTATCCTCCTAAATTTAATAAATCCTAAAATCTTGATGATTACAAGGGGACAGAGGTACATAAAATATCCCCTCTGTCTACCAAGGTAGAAACGTGTCTCTTTATATTTTCTTTATATCGTATGTACTTGATTATAAGTCGAGTCAAATTGCAAACAACAAAGATCCTGATCTGTGGTAACATAATGCACCTGCAGATGAGGGTCTGTTTTGTTTGTTTTACAGAATACTCCTTACAAACTGTACAGACCCAGATCTGCCATTGTGTACTGCTATGGCCGATCTGGGTCTGTGCAGTTGACAGTTGGACTTAAATTATAAGCAAGTACTCAAATTGTAAGGACTTTTTCCATAATCACAGTATGCCCATTTAATAAGTGACACTCTATTTAGGTCACCAGTCTATAAAGGTCATTTTTCACAATACCCAAGCATGACCACTATACTCAGGTTTGACTAGCAGATAATGTACATGTCTGTTTCCTTATTCTTTGTGTTGCAGGTATGTACACACTGCAGGGAAAATGGTGCTATGGTGGGATGCCTTCACAAAGGATGCTCACAGAAATTCCATTATGCATGTGCTGTTGAAAAAGGTCAGATTTTCACCATTCACTTTTAGCTCTCTAATATAAATGTTATAGGCCAACCTGAAAGACCTTCCCATTTCACCTCTCAGTGGTATTGTGTTCATGATTTGCAACAATTATCCAGAGTACACAATATATTCATACAGTTACACCTGTTTTTCAGGTAAAAACTAGATGAAAGGTAAGGTACTGACTAGTTTTTGGGGGAAACCTCCTGGGATTTAGTTTTGAACCAGGATATTTTATTTTCTTTTAACTGAGGATAACTTCCCTTTGTTGGCTAATATAGTGATATAATTAGTTATTTTCTACAAGTCAGAGGAAAAATATATGCTGTAAGTGGGAGATTTTTCTCCCAAACAATCTCCTCCCCCCTTTCCAAAAAATAAAATGTTATGTCTCAGAAGCATGTTGATTGAGGTATATATCCTTCTAATTATCTTTTGACATAGACAGCTCAAAAGTACAAGGCCAGAGATGAAAAGATTTGATAGCTCTATGCCTGGGCCCATGTAAATGTAGATAGGGCCTCTCCTGTGAGTTAGTGAGTTGCCCATTGGGCTTATCAAAAAAATTAATATTCGGCCTCCAGCTGGAGCTCCATTTGTTTTGTCCTCCACCTTGTGAATTCAGATTATCTGTTTAATTTAATCAAAAGCTATAAACTGCAAGATATAAACTACAGAGTGAAGCATGTGACCCATTAAAGGGGAACAGTACTATTTCTGTTCTCATTATTTCATTGTTTACCTATAATTAGCTTAGCTCTGTCCTATATGAATAATAGTGATCTGTCCCTTGCTCACACTGACAGTGGTGTTTAAATATATCCAGTGATAAATATGCAGTTGTTTGAAAATTAAGCTACACTGGGAGATAGGCAATTTCCACAATACTTCCATTATAAATTATAACTTAATACATTTAGTTCAAAGCCCAAGTGGTCTAAAGCGCTCACCGTTACGGATCACTGCCATCTCACCTCTGTCTGCATGGGTTTGAGTCTCGGGCTCAGCCAATGTGGTTATGTGAGAAAGCTTGCCGGTAGCTTCTCGTGGGTCGGTGGTTCTTTCCGGGTTCTCCTGGGTTCTTCCTCCACCATTAATACTGGCCGCCATGTATAGCCTATCTTGTGCTGAAAAATGGCGTTAAACCCTATAACAACAACAACAACATTTAGTTCAAAGAGTTGGTAGCCACTGATTCCGCTGATAAATGGAGGGAGTGTTTTCTGTAATTGAGACACATCCACATTGCTGTGATAGAAATAATTACCAAACTTGAAGCTGTGTTTCCTTATTGATTTAAAAGTAAGAAAATGCCTTTCTAACTTTTTTTTTCTATTTTCAATTTTGATTGAGAAACATGGAGATTTTTGCAGCATTCAGGAAACAAATCTTCAGCAATGTCCCCAAATCTCTGCAAATCATGATGAAATACACAGACTGTTTATTGACCTGGAAACAGACCTGAAGATATAGAGTTAGAACTCACAGGAGCAGAGGTGGAGGTGTATGCCACAACTACTTAGAAATCCACACCTGGACATACTGAAATTGTTGGAAAGTTCTAGTTTTGAGCCCTCAATAGCTGAATGTGGTTAAGGGTTCGGTTATATGAATAGTATCACAAGTATAAAGGTCTGACCATTTAATTGGGGTGGTGGGTGGGGAAAATAATAGTAAAAATATGGCCCTGTTGGACTAGTGGATTTTTAGTCCATGCCAGTGATTATTTTAAAGCTAGTTGCCATGGGCCTGTGTTTGAAAAAATGTCCTCAAGCACATAAGGCAGTGTCAGTGCAACAGTATTAAAAAAAAATAAAAACAACCTAAAAGCAGACACCTACAGTGTTAAAATTTGTAAATGTAGAAGGTTTTTGAGCTGACTGCCAGCAGATGATGAGAAAGCTGAGTATATGCTGCACAGGTATGAATGTGAAACACTGTTATGACACTTGTATAATTATACTTTCCTGAAAGTTCTTCTTTATAAAGTTACCACCTGTCTTTAAAGAGCTACTCATGGTCCTTACAAACTGATGAAAAAAGCAATTAAGTAGTCATCATTCTTACAAGGCCACATTTTCTTTGTCTCAGCCATGACTGTTTTACATTGAATGCTATTGTGTACAATAACATCGCATTCAGTTTATAAGGTGATCTAAAAGATCCAAGGTCATCGCTGTACAAACATCTGATGAAATTAATTCAGTGGGATTAAGGATCCAAGGTTATTTCGATGTACTGTACACAAAGATCAAAGTGAAAATTTGTAGGCAGGTAATTAATGACTTCACTTTTAAAAAATATTTAAAAAAGTAGTAAAATGAAAGACCTATTTGTGATTAATATGTTCCTTTGTAGGTAGATGTTCTGTGTACCTTTATCCAATTTGGCATTTATTGCCTGTTGACTGGTATTGAGCAATTCAGAGTTTGTGAAGTAAGAAATAAAATTTCACACTTGTGTCCTTCAGTCATGATATTTACAAGTCGTCTTGTACTGAATGATTCTTTATATACTTGCTAAGTCAAGTCCAACTGCTAATAACATAGACCATGATCTGTCATTGCATAATGCACTTGCAGATCAGGGCCCATGTTATTTCTACTGTTTATTCCTAACAAACTGCATAGACCCAGGTCTAGATCTGTGCAGTTAGCAGTTGGACTCGACTTGTAAGTATATACTTCGTCTTCTATGTGCTGCATTCACCTTATATTAAAAGTCAACATGTTTCCTCATTTTCAGATTAAAAGAAAGACATTAAGTCTGCTGTAGATCTCCTTAAAACTGGCTAATAATTTGGTTAGAAACTTAATCCTTTAACTCTTTCCTTTCATCCATTGTACATGACTGCTTATATTGCTAAGTTAAAAGTCTTACATGCTGTGGTATTAATATGAAGTCATAGCCAACTTAATGCTTCTTAATGATCCAGATTGCTTTGTACTGACCTAACTAGATGAAACTTTCCATTTACAGAATGCTACTTGGATGAGGAAAATTTCTCTTTGTTGTGCCCCAAACACAAGGTATGTTTGGTTATACACAAGATCGTTATTGCACCTTTCAGAGAAAAATATAGGACATAGCTGTGTTGATGTCAGCTGTGGCAGTATCATCGTCAACTTATTGGTCCAGTTTTCTCTTTTTGCAAGCCCTAAACTCTAAAACTACCAGTAGGTGTTTCATGAAACATGTTCTTATTGTTAATGGAGTGAGGATTGCTTCTTTTTTTTTCCAAAAAAGTGAATTCCTGCCTCTTAGGGGTGGGTGGGGTCAAAGGTTTCACCTAATTTCTAAATATTTTGATTAAATTTAGTGTACATGCATCTGTCTATGATCCTCTGGAATATAATATTAATAGAAAGTTAAGTTTCTTTTTAAATAAACATTACACAGTGGTCATGCCCATGTCTTAGTCTTTACCCACTCCCCCCCCCCCAGGTCCAGGCCCGAGGTCTTAACATGGAAACCACTTCAGGTCCCTACCCTAAAAAACACCCATACACTTTCTCATCTTGAAAATGACAAAATGGTAATTATCTAAAATCCAGTATGGCCACCACAGCAGCTAAGTAGAAAATCTTGTTATCACTATTCCTCCTGAATGGATGGTCATATTCACATGGGCTTTTCACCCAAATGTCTACTGATACCTGGATTGTCCCAATGAAAGTTATGCCAAACTTAATGTCTGCCAAAAATGTCTGCCACAGCTGCAACTTTGATGATGAGCCCTTCAAGGGATTTAATGCTTCCATGCAATAATTGCTTAAATTATTGTTATTGGATTTCAAGCAAATGTTATGTGCAGCTCAGTATTTATATAACTTCACTGAAACTTAGTTTAGTTGTAGTTGCTGAATTTTGGATGGTATGTCATCAGTGGTCTTCATCATCAATAGTATCTTCCTTTACAAACTGTCATTAACTCACTATATTACCATTGTCACCTAATCCTTTCTTATACAAAACTGTGTTGCCTGCCTACCAGCAAAAAGTGTTGTGATTAATTCCTGAAATTTTCCTCCAAATGCTGAAATTAGTTTAGATGGAGGTGGGTATCCCAAAGGACCACTAACCTATAAAAGTCTTTAATAGATACAATCGCAGTGGTGTTAATTTATATCTATTATATATTCCATTTCCAAAAATGTGCTATAGAAAGAAAGAGAAAACACGTAAAAACAACTTGCATTTAACTTCATGTGCTCACTCAGTCATTACTTCATACTTAATGTAAATGATTTCAATTTAAGTAACCAAAAAATACCCCCCAAAACAAACAAGCACACTTGTAACACTTGCTTTCAAGTCAAGGCCAACAAACTGCACAGACCCAGATCTGCTGTCACATGCTGTGCTGGTAGATCTGGGTCCATGCAGTTTGTTGGGCACAATCAGTAGAACAGACAATATAGATCCTGATCCATATGTGCATTATGCTACAGCAGATAAGGAACTTTGTTGTTTGCAGCTTGCCTCTATTTGTAAGCAAGTATATACGTATATACGGTTTGTGCAATGTTGATATTTGTATTAGTACCTGTCTTAGAAGTTTGACGAAGTTATGTAATTACATGCTTTATGTTTCATTAATATGCTTATTGTAAATTTACTACAGTCCTTTTTATTCACATTGTAGGAGAAGAAGTTGAAAGCACTGGCCACAGCATCAGATATTAGATGACCAAGGGTGAGACATTGTTAAATTAATTTGGGTAGCATTTTGTATCCAATTACTATACATTTCAGTTTTTTAAGCAAAATTCACATAATTGAGAAATAAGCATAACCAAATTATAGAGTGCTTCTCTGCCACCAGTATCAGTGGGTATTCAGTGTTCAGCTGTTTACATCCAGCTGATCTATCTACTTTAGAAGTTTACCTGCCCACTTTTGCAACTTTTTAACATTTTTTTTGTTATTGTGTTGCATTGACCCAGTGGAGTACTTGCGAATTTTTTAGCTTGCTGGCTGGTGATACACGTTCAGTGGTTAGTGAAAGACAGATGTACATGATCTCAAATGAAAGTGTTTTTGTTTTGATTTTACAATCTTTTTTTTGGTGAGTCTTGCCAAGCAATCTAAAACAAAAAGCAGTTTCAGCTCAAACCCAAAAATGTGTATGTGATGGTGTTTCTTCATAAGAATATGAAGTCATACAGTCATGCTCCGAGCGTTGATTGAATAACTCAGTTGTACCTACATGTATTGCCTTAGTCAACATGTTGAAGACTCTTCAGTTCGAAGTTGAAAAGTTTAGAGTTTCTAGTTATAAAAGACTAATGTTGATGTTAATTAAGTTCATTATCGAATTATCATCATGATCAATTGGTTCTAATTGAGTAACTACTATCTAGTCATTGCATCATTTACATGACAAGTGAATTTACCTGTTCACATGTTTTCAAGTTCTTGTTATTAACAAATAAACACAATTTTGATTTGTTTTTTTAATGAAATTGTTAATAAATAAACACAATTTTGATAATTTTGTTTTATTTAAAGAAATATAAGAAACAACAATCCTCAATAATTAAGTCTGTTACAAAAATTTTGATTATATACCAGTTAGACCCAAGCTAAAATTGATTTACTGTTTTGATCATTTCTGGCATGGGGCAGCCATATTTAATCCATTAGTAATCAGTCATCAATCGGTTCATGTAATCGATAATCAATCATGAAATTTCAACCAATTCCCAACACTAGTTTCAGGTCATTTAGACTTGTTTTCAATTCCTGCACAGTGCACAGCCGCACCATGAGAGGAGTCCACTGTTTGCCATTTTAGTGGGTACAACCATAGAAATGTTGGTTCAAATCAGTTTTTCTGCATTGCAAATAAGATTAAATACCAAATGATTTTTTAGGTAAACAAATAAAATTTGACACTATTCCTGTTCACAATATCTTCATTTTCACAGCTTTGCTCTTCTTGTGTCCAGTGCTATGGAGGGGGTATTTATAGGTCTAGCCTGCAGCTCAGTCTTCACATTGTCTTTATGTTGAAATTAATATATTGAGATAAATAGAAAACATTTCAATAATCTTTGTATCAAGATTGGGAGTGCTAAGTACAGAATAAAACAAATTGTTAAAATTATGTCACAGATTTAATTTGAAATGAACACTCATATAAGAGTGTTTATCGCATGGCTACTGTGTTATTTATGTTAATATACCCATATCATAATTTTTATATACATGAAAAATGTAATAAGATATCTTGACATCACAAATGGTGTTACAATGTAACGCAAAGGCATAATGATGTAGGCATCCGAATATATTTCAAGGTTCCACTACACTATTATGCAGTTTTGTCAATAAAATAAGTAATTTTTGTCATTCATTAAATAGAATTGTACATTTGTGCTCATTTCAAATTAAATTTAATAAACTTGTATAGTTTCAATTCTTTCACTCACCAAGGCTTGCAAAATACAGCAGTTATTTTGAACCATTTTATAAATTTCATTTTAAATGAACACTCACTCATACAAGACCCTCTGAATATAGCAGATCTCACATGAGTATTTATTGGATATGAAACTGGTTGAATAATATATGCCATGAGCTGCTTGCACCAGGCAGCATATTGTAGGTTTAAATGAATTTGATAAATTTCATGTCAGATAAATTTGAGTTTGAGATTCTATCACTTAACTTTATGGAGGTCATTATCCATTAAATTGATATGTGGCAATTGCTAAGTTTTATGCCAGTGTGGATGACAATTTTATGACAACATAATATTTCAGAGATCGGTTAGATTTTAAATTGATAATCTATATGATCAATGCCAACTATATGTTGCTTCAGACTTTAATTGCATGGTTACCCCTTTCTCTTTTCAGCTTAACAAAGGAGGCAGTGCATGTTTGATCCCTTCGTGACTCGGTGTGCAAAGCCACAGCTCAGATGAGATAGGCCTTTATAAATCAGCCTTGTAAGCTTGAACATTAAGGATATTGGAAGACGTTTTTTTTAAAAAGCAGGCAGAAATGGCCATAGATCTCAGGATCAGGTTCTTAGCTGGAGACAGTACTCGGTGAAAAGAAAAATATCTGTCCCATTTGCATCTTTTGTACAAACCACTGCTGTTGTAGAAACATTAGTGTGCAATTTTAATATGCATTTTATGTGCATTTCAGTGTGTGTTCTTCCTAAATATGCTGCTGCTGCAGCAGAAAAGATGTTCAGATATCATATTATCTTTTTCTCATTTCTCCTTTTCATTCATCGCACATATAAAAAGTACTACATTTATCACCATCTGTCATCACAAAAGTGTCATAAGTTAGTCTAACTCTGCTTGTTCATTAAGGGCATTCGTGGCTTCAATAAAGCAAATACTGTCTTTATCTAGAAAGTTGTTAGAAATTAATCTGTGATGTACGAGGTTCTAAACTTGATCTGCTGTTTTGTCTGTTGGTCAAAACGGCACTCAAGACACCCTTGATCCGAGATGATGGCATGTTAAGGAAGAACGTTGCAGTTTTTGCAGACTGTTTAGCTTCCTTTTTCCTACATACATTAAAGCAAGATTCGGCTGAATCAAAGTAAGAAAGACCATCAACAGGTCAAGTGATGCCTTGCTTTAAGTTTCCTTTTCTGTCCAATGTGTTGTGAGTATTGTCATATTTAGGATGATGGAGAAAAGAACAAATAAGAACCAGTAAGGTTGAAAATAATTTAATTGTTTTACGAGCCTGTTTGTGATATTGTTGTAGGAAGACTTTAACAAACTGAACTTTGAGTACGCTTTTTACTCAAGCAGATAATTCAGACTTACATTCATTACATTACCAATCTTTTCACTTTTCAGTAATAAAAGAAATTGACCCCAAAACTTTAGTTTTCTTTTTCATTGCCCTTTGGAAGTTTACAATAAAGTTAATTCATTATTTAAAACAAAAACAGAGAAAGCAATCATAGGTTAAAGAGATAGACTCAGTGCCTAATTAAGCTGCAGTGACTTGGCAAGAATAGTAATTACAGCCAATTTAAAGACTTTCAGTGGAATCTGGTTGTACAGAAAGGGCCAGAGTCATTTCTTGCTACTTTTCTTGATGAAGAATAACAAAATCCAACAAAAACAACATTTAGACATGAAGTGTCTTAAGTCTGTCCAGAAGTTATTTTCAGGAAAGAATGTCATCTCCTTTTCACTGTGTGCTGAAAAAAATATAAATTTATACTTGTCTGTAATTTACTTGAGTAGAAATGCTTGGGCTAGGTTGCTTGACTTGATACAGGATGGGTTTGCTACATTCACCACAGTGATATATTTACACTCAAAATTAAGGCAGAGAGTTTGTAATGAACATTACTTTTATGTATTTGTATTGTTCAAAACAAAAAAATAAATTCCTTTTGAATTGTGTGTATCTATTTAAAGCTTTGCTATGGATATTTTTTTTTAAATTATGAAATTAATGCTGCATCAGTCGTTAAATACATGTTTGCACTAAAAAATCTTGTGTGCTTCAGAAGAAAAGGCATTTAATAATCATTAAATAAATTGTCTCTTGAATTGGAAAATGTCCATGTTTGCAGTCAGTGCTGGCAATAGTTAAATTTTTAAACTTAAGCTACTACAGGCTTTGTCATTTGTAGCACTAGCAATATTGATGGAGTTTTTTAGGATGTTAGCTGGTACTTTTTTTTTTTGTAATAACATACCTGGCAAAGTCATCTAAACTAGATAAGGGTCGTTGACCCACTTCAGTCTACATTGACCTGCGACATATGTAGCCAGCAAAAACAGTATTTTGTGCAAGTGCCCTCTTTCAAATAAAGAGTAAATGCCCTTAGCAAATGAAGTCAGTTTTTTTATTTTTATGAGAAGGCTAGCTATTTGAGCTGTTGTGTATTTTATATGGCAGCTTTTAAAATCTCCAATGCCTGGACATGAAAGAAAAATTTGTGTTAAAAATTTAAATTGGGGAAACTTGCATGCAGCATGTGACATCTATTCTATTTCTTGCTTCCTATCTAAATGTAACAACCAATCTGATGAGGTTCTACCTCCTAGCAGATATTGGAACAATAGATCCTGTTTTGGCTACTTAAATATACCAAGGGTCAATGTGGAACTCAGAGGATCGATCACCCTTGATTAGCATAGATGAGGCAAAGCTGATTGCTCCAAATGCAGAGCCATAGATTGCAAATCCAAGGAATTTACTTTAACAGCAAAGCTCATTGATCTTTAAAGATGATGAAATACATGCTGAAGAAGCTGCATAAAACTATATACAGAAATGTAAACATGGTTTTCATGATAAAGATTTAAAAACATAATGAACCTCAAATTATGATCAAAGTTTTGTTTGTAGGTGACAAAAGGAGGTTTAAAAATAATTTGTGTTTGTAATGTCTGTGATTTTGTTTGAAAAATTGAAGGATACTATCTTGGTATCAGACATTAAAGCTGCAATCTTTAGTATTTGTTGAAAGGTGGGAATTGCTCCTTTCAGTGATTAAAGATATTTACTTAAATGATCTTTTAGCTAATAGTCTTTTGTGAACAAGTTACTTGTTCTAATATGTGATCTGATTTAAACCAGAATCTGTAGGGTATTCAATTCTTATGACTCGATTATTAATTAAAACAAAAATCTCAAAGTGTGAAACATTTGTGTTCGAAGTGTTACTTTTCCATGTTGGCTCTTTTTGGCCGTTCAGTCCTTGTGATAAAACCCAATTTATATCTCATGTTTTTTGTTCCGTTTCTTATATATAGATTTCTTTCTTCATGGCATAATTAAATTATTTATAACATGTTTGTATTTTTGACATTATTAAGAAAGTTTTGAGTGTATTACTGTGTTTATTTGGTGCTGGACAGGCATTTTTAGCTCACTTGGTCATAAGGCCAAGTGAGCTTATGGTTTGGTCCTTCGTTTGTTGTGCAGCTTACATCATCCATCCTGTGTCTGTCAGCAGTTCCAATTATCAGCTTCTCAATGAGAAAAAAACTGCCATACTATTATCATCCAAACTAGACAGCATACTAGCACATTTCAGTTTTGTGTAACTGATGCTAATGAGTCATCAGTTAGGCCATCATTACTAAAAACTGAGAACTTTTAAATGGTGTCTTTTCCAAAAGTTCTAATAGAATTTGATATAGTTTCACAAAAGCATCCTGGCATGAAGACCTTTTAAGATGTACAAATGCTGTCAGTCTACTAACAACAGGACACACAAGTTTGCAAATCATGCCTGAATTGCCGCACTTGAAAAGTAATGCTATGTGAGAACAATGTGCAGTATAAAAATTTTTTATAACTGGTATGATAAACTGAATAAATAAGAATCAAGTTTGTTTTGTTTTGTTGGTTTTGAAGCCATTATTTTCAGCACATAAAAGGCTATACAGTGTGGCCAGTATATTTGGTAGAGAAGACCCAGGGAAGAAATGGGAAGAACCACCAACCCATGGGAAGCTTTCTTACACAACCATGTTGGTTGAACTGAGATTAAAACTCATGAAGACAGAGGAGAGATGCATGAGTGATCAGTAAAGGCGAGCGCCTTAGACCACTTGGCCAACCAGGGACACAGAAAAGAGTATAAACCAGTTTTTACAAGGATATGTAGTTGATCAGAATTGTCCATTCCAAAGTATGTTAATGTAGGTTAGTACAGAAGTGATGGTGGGAAATCCTTTCAGTTATTTATAATGGAAATGCAGTGGTACTTGAGGGACTCTGCAATTGATCCCTTTCCTTCTCATTGCACAAGCTTGAACTTTGGTTCATTTGCTGAAAGAGACATGGTAAATGACTGTTAAGTATGACTGCATGGAAAATTACTATTTTCAACTTCAAGTCAGTATTGGTTGGAATCGGCAGAATGAAGAGAGCGAAGGATATAGTGGAGTATTTTGCAAAAAAGGGGGAAATGCTTATAGAATGAAGTCAGATGCTGGGATAGATGAACTGCCAAAGAAGAGACAAACATTTGAAGCAAAGTTTAAGAAATCTTGTCCGTTTCAGTACAAATGGTTACAACACAACACCATGAAAGCATGTTTGTTGTGTTACATTTGCAAAAGTTGTTGAGAAACCTAACCCTTTTTCATCAGAAATTGGCAGTTTGAAATTGAGGATGTTGACCTGTACATGACATGTCAAGATGCCAGATCACATGCAGGGATCAAAGGCTAATGGACTGAAGTCTGAATTTCATGCCACAGGCTCCTGTGTTATGAAGAAAGAGTCTAATGCAGATTGTATGTGCAATGAAGATGGTTTATTACACTGCTCTGAAAATTATTCCCACTTTAAAGTACCTTCTTTGTTGAAATTGCAGCATGTGCTTCAATCTCCTAAGGATTGTACCAATTACCAGTTTGTGAAGCTCTGGCGAAGGATTTGTACAAAGTCTTTGTTGAGATTATACATGCTGTCTTGAAGAGTGAACTTGTCACAATAGTGTTAGATGAAAGTTTAGTCATGTCTGGCAAGTTGTCAGTGACATTTTAGGTGCTAAATCATTGTTTCTTGGTAATCTTGAAGTGTAAGACATTAATACAGTGGCAGAGGTCTTATTTGGTTTGTTTTCCGGATTTGTTTAAGATAGTTTCATTTTTACGGAGAAGGGTATTGCCATTGGGAATGATGGGGTACCAGTCAGGACAGTCTAATAGTGATGTAGCAACAAGAATGAAATGGATAAACCTCCACTTTGTTGCTTTTCACTGTATGGTACACAAAGCTGACGAAAGAGCATCTTTCTGAAAAGCAATATTTCAAGAGGTTATCAAAGATTTGTTTCCTTGTTTCAATATATTTTCTGTAAGGATGGGGAAGCAGTGCTCTTATTCATCCCAGTGTTCATTGAAAGAAGTTTATGAAATAAGGTGGATGGCCTTGTTTTGAGCTCAAAAAGCTATTTTTCAGTCTCTGAAACCACTAGTCACTTGGAGAAACACAAAAGTAGATTTGGATTTGGGTTTTTTTTAACGTAGCTTTAACAGTTTTTCAGTCATATCGCTATCATGTCTGCAGATTGGCAGTTTATAGTGATGTCTAGCACTGGGGCATCATTCCGCAGACATGTAGCATGATGTCCCACCCAGTCGCATTATCCTGACACCAGACAGACCAGTCCTAACACTAATCTCTTAATGCTGAGTGCCAAGCAAGGCAGCTGTTAGTACCATTTTTATAAGTCTTTGGTATGATTCTGCCGGGGCTCAAACCTGCGACCTCCTGCAACGAGGCGGACACTCAAACCACAAGGCCACTAGAGCAGTACACAAAAGTAGAAGTAAGAATTGTAAGGAACTATTTGCCGCAGCTCACCAGCTACAGATTTATTCTGGTACTGTACTTCTTCATCACCTGCAGCGCTAAATACAGTTTTTCAGCAACATCTTGTCATTGCACCTGTTCAGCCACCACTTGATGAATTTATTTTACCTGCTGACAGGACTAAGTCAGAAAAGGATATTTATCAGCTGAGAATTGTGGAATAAACTAAAATCTGAGATGATATTGGTGGAAATGTGATCATCACCGTGCAATATATTAAACTTGGTACAGAGGAAAAGGACTTGAATTTTATGAAGTCTGAATTTGAAGCAATTTGAGAAGATTTCACTGAAGGCTTAAAACCTGAAATAAAGCAGAGATTCACGAAAAATAGATCATTTGCCACAAGTTTCCAAGTACTTTTACTTAAAAGCCTTTCATTTCAGAACAAAGATAACAAGCAGACTATGGCATTGAGGGAGTTGAAACCCTGATAGAGCATCATGGAGCAGATAAGAAATATCGCATTGCGGTCAGCAAAAGCACAGATTCAGGAAGGGAAACTTTGGCAGAGTTCCTGTTAGTGTTAAAACAAAATCCTATTTTGGTGCAGAAATATCCAAGATACAGTACCAGAGAGCAGTGGAAAATTCTACAAAACGACCATAAACAGTTTTTAAATACTTTGAAGCTAGCTAAGGTCATGCCCCATTGGACAGTAGACTGTGAAAGGGGACATTATACATGCATGGATAAGGAACATTTTAAGCTCAGAAATGAGTAACTTATTAATTTTTATACAATAGGGGGCATCTTAGCAGCATTTTGATTTCAGTGGGAGTAGGATCTCTGAATCAGATATGACTGACATAACCGAAAAAGAAACAACATGAACTGACTTCTCAGAAACTGTTGAGCAGAATGTGATCAAATTTGAAAGAAAACATTTTATATTATGGGCTTTCAGATTGATACACATAATGATCAGTGTGCCATCAGATAAGGCTACTGTTACTAAAAGCAGAAAAATCATCAAGTGACTTCTTCAGAACCACTGAACAGAATTTGACCAAATTTGACAGAATTGGCCTAGTTTGAACACCTTTCAGATTTATCCAGATGATACTGTTCTGCAATCAAATATGGCTGCTGTTACTGGAAGTAGAAAACATTTTCATAATACAAGAAAAAAGTGACCATGATTTTACCAACTTTGACACAAAGTATCCTGGCAAATGGGCTTCAAAGTTTGAGACATTATGATGATCAGTCATATGGGAAAGAAAACACAAATGCTAGAACATATGCAGTCTGCAGCTTTCAAGAAATTTCTACTGAAAGCAATCTGCTGATCCAGATTTCTTGGCCAGCAGCTAATCCCTTAGGCTATTACTTATTAGGCAAATTTCAGCAAGGTGTGTGATCTCCGACTCACTTGGGGTTCTTATTAATTTATTATGCTGTTATGTGGTAAATATTAATTGTATGCTAGCATTTTATGTGCCACAAAGGAAGAAAAATTAAAATGGGGTGCTTAAAAATGTATGAAGAGACACAAGATGGATTTTTTCTATGCTTTTGTGGACAAAAATGTAGTTTATGGCACAATTAATAGTCATATTGTGTTGGTCATTTTCCCACCAAGATTGCTTTCTTTATCAAATACACATTTAAAGAAGTACTGCAGCAATCTTTTTAATCTATTCTGAAGCAGGAAATATCTTTTGGTTGGCATTTTTATTATTTGAACAGAAGTAATTACAAGGAGACAGAATTTCATAATGTTATAAAGTTTTCTTTTATTTTCACTAGCCTGTGACTAAATTGCAAACTAATCCAAACTAGTCAGATATTTCAGTCTCCTCAAATTGACATGTTTGACATTATACACAAAGACCATGAATTGTCCTGGTCATTGCAAATAATGTCTTGGTTTTTTTTAACAAACTGTAGATTAAATCAGATCTTCATTGTTTTGGCTACTGTTTTGTTTTGGGGTGGGACAAGCATATAAAAACATTTGTGGAAAAGTCACAGAGCCAGAATTGGTGATATTTACATAGTCTTTTAAAAATGTAATAATTATCACTTTTTTTATAGTAGTTTAGCAAACTTGACGCAACTTAGCAAATGTGTACTGTTGCTCAGTAGCTACATTTAATTATGTGTAGTGTATACTGTTTGAACCCCTTACAAATAATTGCTTGTATTACGGGGTCTGTTTTGTTCTTCCCTTCAAAGGTGTCTTGTAATCAGTAAAGCACACAAGATTTCACAGATTCATTGATCAAAACTCTTTATGAGTATATGAGCACAATGTAACAAACATATTTCATTTGAATATTAACATTTTCAACAGTAAATAATGTAATAAAGTGTGATTTATGGAAAGACAAAGATAAGCATCAAATATCTCCATATAGACTAAGTATACAGAGACAAACCTAAGTTTTCCTAATATCAAATGACTGTTATAAATGTCAATCATACAATGCATAAGCTTGAACATTTGACATTGCCATCAGGCAAAAATTTGACATAGGTAATAAATCTCGGCAATGAAATGAAAGATTTAAATTTGAGAATCAAACCTCTTTAGAAGGTTGTGCATTTTGAAGAACTTTACATACATCACTATAGGTTGTTTAAATATCGTCACATAAGCTGTGAACCTTATTGAATATTAGTTATTCATTTAATTCATTTGTAGTCCGACTGCAGAATTAGAAATTTATAAACATTTGGTGTATAACATGTCAACAAATGGTAAAGACTTAATCTTCATTGTTCAACATTGTGATTTGTAAATGCTCCATCTTTGACTGTCACACCATTTGTGCTTTCAGTTGCCAACTGTAATTTACCCATACTTATGAATCCATAAATTCATTGATATATAAACATATATTGTATATTTGCAAGCAGATTCCTTTTGAATTAAAGGTTACACAATGAAGTTTGTCTTTTTTGCTTTAGTCCACCTAAAGGAACAAAATGCAGTATCTCTTTCACAAGGCTAAATCTACAGTCGCACTGGAAACATCTGTCATAAAATGTTGTAAATAGTCCTAACCTAGCATGATGCTACTGACAACAGTAATGTTTACATACCTCCCAGCCATCCCTATATGTGATATAGATCCCTATATATATTTTATTCCAATATTTTTCCCAGTAATTGGAATTCCTATAATGTCCCAATATTTTTGGGGGATAAGCTCATGCCTTTGTTTTTTTGGTTAAAAAGAAAAAGGATGAAAACTTTTAAAGGACAGAATGGTTCATTATGATGGCTGTATTAGATACAATAGAAAAAAGAAGTACAAGTTATGGATTATATTATATATATATATATATATATATATATATATATATATATATATATATATATATATATATAATAATAATAATAATAATAATAAGCATAAAAATAGTTTATGCACAATAACATTAATTCTGCATGACATACCTATACAGAGACCAAATTTTCAGGAGGGCTTTCATGAAAGTTATGGAAGAGGACTATTTATTTTGGAGGTAAAGGTCAGGGTCATTGTGGCTAAAAGAAAACTTGGTCGTGAAGAATAAATTTTGCTCTAGTGTAAGTTCCTTGACCAAACTTTGTGGATGAATAGCTTGTAGGGTAACAGAAAAACACTATACATGCAGGGGTCTGTAGATCATGGTCATAGTAATGGTTTCTGAATGGTCCTGATTACGGATTTGGCACTAAATACGTGAAGATACAAAATTGCAGTACCCCTTGTAAAGAACACCCAACTTTATTTACAACAGTGGCCAACATTTCATTGTCAATAGCATTTTAGTTGGAATTCTTTTTCTGCATGATAATTAAAGTTTACATAAACTGTTGAAGATTACTGCAATCTTTATTGAGGTGAGCTGTGTAAGCATCGATTTAATTCAGGGTTTGACCAAATCCCCTATAAAACCTTTTTAATTTTGAACAAAAAAAATAACAGGGAGAGCCTTATGTAGCATCAATCTGGATTCAGGATCTTTATTCATTATTGTCACATCTTTCTTAGATAATGATGAGGCATAAGTATTGTTTGGGAAATTGGATGGGGATGGAGGGACAGTGTTGGTGACAGCATTGTCAGTGTTCAGAATCTATGGGAAAGTATTTCATTAACATTTTTGCAAGTCACTTAGATCCAGTTACCAGTACATTATTTCATGGTGCACAGGCAAGACATTGAATTCAACAGAATCCCCGTTGCTTATGTTTGAAGATAGTAAGATGTATGTCTTTTCAGTCTTGGTGATGGTCATCAACAATAGAAAATATTGTGTTAAAACTTTTTTTGGCAGGTTGGTGCAGAAAAAAGTGGTGGAAAATTTTCCTGACAGTGGCATCTGTTTGTACTTAACAACATATAATAAGTACTCGATAGTATCCAACTGGTTTAAAAAAAAAAAACTGGCTTGTCCAATAGTTTGTTTGCACAAGAAGTCAAAAGCTGGGTATAGAATAAAGTTCCTATATTTTTCTCAATATTTAGCATGCCTCTACAAATTAAGTGAGAGTAGTTGTAGTATCCTTGGCATTGGCATCAGCATCATTGCATAGAAAAACATATACTTGTTTACAGATTTGCATCTCAACTATTCATAGAAGGTGGGCAGCAGTTTGGAGTCCTAGCACAGCACATGCCCATGGTTAGGGCACAAAGTGGGCTAATTTACACAATGTATGTACATTATTAGTAGAACTTCTGCATTTTATCTTCTGTTTTCTGCACATTGTATATGTACTGTTATACCTGCAGAACAGGGTGTTTGGGTTGGTTTTCGTTATCTAGTGGATGATTGACCTCGGGTTGTTTTTTTTTTTTAGCCCAGATCGAGTAAGCAATAAAAGTATAAGAAATTTATAGAGGGAATAAATGGAGATCTAAACAGAGATGTAGAGTAAAATGACATGAGCCGCCGTATACAGAATATAAGAGTTTTATTAATTAGACCAAATGAAGTTGAACATGACATTTCAATGATGCATTCCCCTTAGAAGGTAATTACCAAGTTTTTAAAAATGCATTTTGCCATTCTGTTGATACTGATCATAAAATCAAGTGAGCAATAGAACTGAATTGTTCAGCATGCCTGCATAACCTGGTTGCTTGCCAGTCACCTCAAATTCAATGTTGGTGACAGGTTAGAATCGACATATTCCTTTTTCTAGTCTCTCTCCAGCCTCTTTCAGGTCATCAACTGTAAATTGGTTATCTGCTCTCTGCCCTCTCTGTAAGGTGCATATATGGAGCTATTTCCTTTTTAAAATGAATAAATAGGCAAACTACATATTTTTTCAGGTTTTTACATCAGGGATTGAACATTATTCTCTCGTTACATCAGATATCGTATCGTAATTCAACAGAAACTATGTCTCATATGGGTCAGTTTGCAGCACGAGAGCTCATAAGCAAACCCTAGCAAAAGAAGATGCATCTCCCTAATGCTCATTGTAGCATCCCTTAATGAATTACAACATAAACTAGCCACAATATAACACAGACTAGCCATATGCCCTGCCATGAACTAAAACTTGTTAACTGTATTAATTGTTGGCTGGCAGGCACATAATTTCTCAGTTAATAGAATTGACATCATAATTATACAAATGAATCGATGAAATTCACTTGTCTTAACCACATTATTTGCTAACTAATAATCCATTAGCCTGAACATACTATGACCAAGGAATACTTCATCTTTAGCATACACGATTCATATCATTCAAGACAAATAAATTCAATCAGTTCTCTCAAACTTGTATCAGTTAAAAGTAATGCATGAAATTCTTAGAATACATTATTCTGTAAAATCAAGGCAACAAATTCAAGTAATTTTGGCAAACTCATATGAAAGGAAAATTGATATATGAATTTAAAACAAATTCAAACAAATAATTGCAAACTCGTATCACAAAAATTGCACGAGATAAGACAAATGCCTTGTGCTTTCAAGACGTACTAGCTTCAATCATAGCAGAATGATCTCTGTACCTTTGAGGTTTTGTGTCCCACCAACTTCCAGACACCTGTCCCTTGGACATTTTATTTAATGAGAAAGAATGCTTGCTATTTTTCCTTGGAGTCTTTTCCCTTACGTAGAAAAGTTGGACTGACTAATCTTGCAATGGAGAATATTTAAAACATTGAATTTTGTATGTGAACCCCCCCCCCCCTTATTTAGCTTAGCCATCAGGATTAAATTTATAAAACAACACATGCTTATTCAGGTTTGAGTAACTCCTCATATTTTTGTGCTTTCTATTAATAGCAAATTTCTGGAAAGTTTCATGACACTTATTTTGAATGTTACAAAGTTTTTTCTGCATCATTTCAACTCTAGCCATTTTCCAATACTTAGACCCCACATTCACCTTGCCTCATCCATCAGTCTGATCATTATTAAACGGACCCTAATCAAAGTCAGTCACACATTACCTAAACACATTCATGAACTAAATTGGCCATGTGTTGTGCTGACCTGGCAGTGTAGATAGAGTTATGTGTTTAAATAAAATTTTACCAAATTCACACAGTTACAACTTGAAATAATGTTATAAATTTTACTAAAAATTTGTGGATGGCTTGCACTTGGGTTAAGAAAGAACCCTATTGATTTTGGAGGTCCATGCATCAAGGTCACTGTGACTGAAAGAAGAAAAATTGTTTTCTGCAATAACTCAAAATCTACATTTATCAATCATTGTGGATAGCTTGCACTTTAGATAAGTATGATCACTGATTTTTGGGGTCAAAATGTCACAGGTCAGTGTGACTGAAAAATAAAAGAATAGTTTCTGGACAATAACATGACATACCTAGACCAAACTTTGAGGAGGGCTTTCACGAAAGGTATGGAAGAGGCCCATTTATTTTGGAGTATAAGATCAAAATCATTGTGGCTAATGAAAAATTGCTTTTGCAGAATAACATTTGTTCATGAGTAACTTCCTTGAACAAACTTTGCAGATGGCTTGCTCATAGGATATAAAAGAAACCCATACATTTTGCAGTTTGTATGTCATTGTCACAATAATGGTTTCTGCACATTAAGATTAAGGCTACATACTTTGACCAAAGGTCAAGATCATTAAGATCCTTTGGTCAAGAACCTCCTATTTTGTACTAGTGCCTACACAGAAGACTATTAAATAAAGGGTGGGTGGATAATTTTCATAGTTCTCTTTTTATCTTTCTTTATTATTTGTAGCTCACCATAAGGCCATATTAGCTTGTGGTATGACCCTACATCTATGGGGTAACGTGTTGTTCATCTGTCTGCCAGCAAGTGCTTGCTACCATTTTGGAGTCTTATAATTTTGATCCAGCTTTGATCAAAATTTAAATATATACTTGTATCATTAAGATCTCAGACAAGTTTGATAATCAGCAAGATACCAGGACATGCATATTAATGAGGTGATCATGTGATCTTGCATCTGATTGGTTGAGCTTGTTACAATGCTATAAGGCATATTTCTGAACTGTCTTTGATCAGACATGGAATATAAAGTTATACTTTCAATAACAAGGTCAACCTGTATTAATGAGGTGATTTTTCATCTGCTTGACTGGCCTTGTTACCAATTTCAAAGTCATGGTTTTGATCCAGTTTTGATCAGACTTGGAATGTAGGCCTATATGATCAAGATCTCATGAGTTTGATAAAAGTAGGATCAATGCATATTGAAAAAGTGATCTGGCATCTGCTTGGCTGAACTTTTCAACACCGTAATATTCCTGTTAAGAATTTTTAGCAAACTGGACAAATTGACTCATATCCCCCATAACTGCAGTGCAGCTAATAATGAGCTACTCTGTAAATTTGCAAATATTAATGAAATTCCGCATAGGTAAATTTGCCAAGTCATATGCAGTGTGATGATTTGTTTTCTGAAGTACTAGTCTGACAAAGCCAAATCGTGCGTGGAACACACATTGTTATGATACAAATGTATGAGGTATTTCATGAAGACATCTAACATAGTTCTAAAGTATATCATAAGGACAAGAGTACGACAGATGGATGGATCACACAATTTAAGGTATAACGGTACCAATTGTACAACCCCAGGTGGGTGGAGCTGAAGGTGTAGGGAACATTGCATTCAGAAATAAACCACAAAACTAGCTGTGATTGGTGCATTATGTAAGAGTTGTACTTTCTGTTAGGCTTAAAAAAAAGTTGAGCCTCTTGGCAACATGTGAGATCATGTTAATTCATAACTATATCACATTTTATATTTTTTATGATTTTTTTTAAATGTGGTACACATGACTGAAAATGTGTCTGGTGTAACTAGATAACTCTTACCCCTGTCTAGTTCCAGCAGAGTTATCTCTCTTAAATTCAATGGTGTACCTGGTTCTGTCCTTGTCAAATTGACAATCTAACATTGTTCTCTGTGACAGTGGGTGACATGCATGCTGAGGTAGGATAGAAAGTATATTTATTTCACAAAACATTAGCATTGAGGTCTATGGAAAAACAATTCGTACCGTGATACCTTAACATCCTTCTCGTTAAGGAAAGCAAGGGAAGTAACCCATGCTATTGACTATTAAGAATAAAATCACCAGTTTGGTTTTTTTCAGAGTTCATTCCCTTACTGAAATGCAAATTGGATATACATTTCAATGGAAAAGTGGACAAAAGATTTGCAAAAAAAATATAAGGATTAAAATGATTAGTGATAACAGAAGAAAAAAATTAAATGTAACAAAATGTGATGTACATAAAATAATTGTCTATTAGGTAGTATGTAAAACCAATTATCATTACAACCTAGAGAGAGTAATATAATGATAAGTGGTGAGTGGATGAAGACAACAGATGGGAGCATTTGATTAGATGCATTGATGTCTGGCACAATGTACAATTGCAGGATTGCATATAATGTGCAGTGCTGTAGTTGAGGATGAGAGTTTCTTTAAACAAATACTGATATTTGTTTGCAAGTAGTTATGTTGTTTTGAAATATTTATTTTGCTCCATTAAGAACATATTCTTTGTGGGGATAAAAAACATGTTTATGGTTGTAAATTTATTTTGCAGAGAATTATTATGAAAACTTGAACACATCTGGAATCCTGAAATACTTTAAAGCAAGTTTTATATATTTTGTGAAATAGAGTTTGCATATTGCTAGTACATGTATTAGTATGTTCAATTGCCTGAATCATTTTCTCACATTCTTAGTGCAGAACACTGATGGAGGATATGTCTTTCATCACATGGCTGCTGTCTTTGATCACATGATCTTCTGCAAGCATTTTGCAGGCACAGTGGCAAAAGACTCCCTGATTTCCATCATCACTTGAGCATTTTTCATAGAAATCAAGAAAACATTAATTCTAACATTTATGTACTAGAAACAAGTCAGAGTTTTCATTTGCACTGTTGACCTAGCTATATGTAAATAGGACAGGTAGCACTGATTGACCTAGCTGTGCGTAATCTGGACATTTAGCACTGATTGACCTGGCTATACATAGAGCTTTTGTAATCTGATTTCAAGTAGAATGAGCCATTACTGTTAATTGTTACTTTTATAATTCATTTTCTTATTATTATTTACAAAGGGTAAATAAATTCTTTATGAAAGTTAAATTGAGTACTACATCATCATTTTTTATCAGTTTAAATTATTTTCATTAATAAAAAGGGACTTGTTTTGTTTTTTATCTGTTCACATTTGTATCACTGTTCAAGTTTATTTGCAGTACATCATTTAGACACTTTGTAGGGCCATTATCTTAGCAGTCTCAACCACTGTTCTTTGAATGCTGATATTTAAAGACCATTTAAAATTTACACTGAAATTTTCATTGTAAGCCTATCTTAAGGTGAGGATTTTTTCAATGAATATTTTGCTGTTTTAAAGTTATGTTGGTACTTTGACATCAAGGCTAATGTTAAAGCATGCATTGTGCATTATTTTATGGCTTGTCATATCCTCATGACTTGCAGATTATTTTAAATTTGTATTTTGTATCTTTACCTTTTACTAAAAAAAAAAATATGAAATACCCCAATATGCTTTTCTTCTTAAATATGTCCAGATTTAATTACCAAAGTAAAGAAACTCATGGCTTACAATAAAAAGGAATTATTTCATTTCATCCGAATATTATTTGACTCTGTAAAACATCGGTAAACAACTTTTAAACATCTTATGATGATGCTTTATTATTTATTCCATTATCTTTATAAAGACTGTTTATTAGACTTTTGGAATGTAGGTAAAATCAATCTGGCATTAAGTTTGGGAGATTGTTTTACATAGATTTTGTTCTCATGATACTACATAAGCCAACTTAGTGAAATGGTCAACTGTTATGTTAGCCATGCCTCTTATTGCATTTTATTCATGATCACATGGGTTTTTGCACCCTGTGTACACAAAGTCATACCTGGAAATGTGAGGGGTACTACACCCATATCACAAAATTAGGTCAATGTAACCCATATTTCAAGCTTCACTGAATTGGAGTATTTTTTGTTGGGTTAGGTTTTCTCATTGTAACTTGAAACCAATATGACTGAAAGAAGACAAATGGTTTTTGCACAATAACTTGAGTTTTTAATCATCTGGTATTACCATTCTTAATGAATTACATTTTCGTTGGGTAAGAAAAAATGTAATTGATTTTGGAGTCAGAAGGTCAAAAGTGAAAGTCACAGTAACTGAAAGAATACAGTAGTTTCTGCATTTGGGGTAAGGTTAAAGGCTGCTGACTTTGGGGTCAAAAGGTAAAGGTTACTGTAACTGAAAGAAGAAAAATGGTTTCTTAACAATAACATTTGTGCTACATTAAAGACATGGGCCAAACTTGCTCAATGTATTGCACTTGGGCAAGGAAGAATCTTATCTTTTTGACTGAAAGAAGATAAACGTTTTTGCACAAAAGTTTCAGTTATCTACATGGACTAATAAATACAGGGTTGATGTATAATGTGCAATTCCCTGTACTCTTGTTGTGTTTAGCTGATGACCACATAGGTTTCTTTGCACCATGTGTACATGCTGCTATACCCAGAATTATAAAACTTGGCAAGAGGAAGTATCTTGAGGAGTATTACACTTTCATTATAAAAGTAGGCCACTGTGACCCATATTTCATGCTTAAATGATGGGTTTAATTTTGTGTTGCAACTGTTCATGCTAAAATCATTGTACTAGATAACTCTATCTATATCTATTAGTAGTAAATACATTCAAAATATGCCACTGTAACATACATTTCACACCTTACAAGCTTTGGTTTTGGTTTTGCATCAAGGTTATGATCACATAGTATATTTCAACCTTTTGAAAGGATGCATTCTGATGAGCAATAGTCATTGCAGAAGTAGGTCATTATGGTCTCTGCCTTGGATTAAATTTTATGTTTTCATTTCTCAGGCACTGTTCATGCTAGAATCATGGAATTTATGGCCATATGCATCTCTTTTAGTACCACACCATTGCAGAAAAAGAATATCATCATGGCCAATATTTAATATTTTATTGGCTTTGATGAAGTTTTGCATTTGACTCAAGCTCACACATTGTTTAAATGCAATATGAGGTATGCATACAATTCTAGAGTCCTGAAACTTGGGGAAGGGATGCATCTTTATAAGTATTTCGACCAAGAAGGTCACCTGTCATCAGCATTTTATGCTTTACCACCATAGGTTTTACTCATGAACACAGAGATTTCACCATACTGTATAACATCCTAGCCTATGCAGAAGGTCCTTTCTGACCAGAACAGCTGAGGGTACAAATAATAATGTTAATTCATTGGTAAACTTTCTATATTAATGACTATACATTGTATATTATAATAGGTTACCCTCAATATATAACAGTATATAATGTAGACTACACTTGTGAATGAGTGTATTGAGTGGACTGCATTGTATTTCATGTGAGGCCATAGCTGTTGTGGCCACTCAGGGCAATCACTTATGCATTAACTGTGCTTTTAATATTGGCTGTCCCTCCAAGCTTCCTTAAAACCTGTACAATTCACCCAGTAAGATGTGAGTTGGCTTTTAAAGCAGATTTTACAAATAATTTATCTTTTTTATTTGTAATCTCCAGTTTTTATCAACTCGTTTTCTTTCTATTGTACCATCAAGAAGAATAATCTTTTTCTATTGATGTATGTATGTATGTATGTATGTATGTATGTATGTATACGTGTTTGTGTGTGCGTGCATATGTATGTATGTATGTATGTATGTATCTATGTATCTATGTCACGGGTTAGTGGTCTAAAAATAAGTAAAAGAACAGAAACAAAACAAACAAGTTTTGTAAAATTCAAACAAAAATTTAATTCTCTTGGTTACATAGTGAACATTTAAGAAGAACTACAGTACTGGGAATTAAATCCCAAACGATCCTAAGTGTTCTATCACAAGTTCAAAAGTATAGAATATTTCGAATTAATTCTAAGTCTTGAATGTGTTGATATACCAATAGTCTTGAATAGGTTGATTTACGAACAGTCCTGATGTATCGCGAAGGTATAATCCAGAATGACTTTCAATGAGTTCTCGATAATCCCAAGTTAGTGTTTTAGTCCAAAAGTCAATGAGCACTTTACAGTTCCAATGAATAATTTAAATGCTACCTCTCAAATTATTTCTGAACACAACCGAAAGCTCGGATCATAAACTCACAATTACTGATATAAAGTTTGGAATGAAAACTTTGTTGACAAAACCTCATATATACATCCCAACTTAACCTGTATCGCAAAAGCATTTTCTGAAGAAGAAAAAAAAAAAAAAAAAATCTTAATGGAAAATTAAGTCAACTGTAAACAAGTTCACTTCCAGAACTTTCTAAGGTCATAAACAAGGCTACGTTATGAAATCAAATTCGAGTGAACAACCTATTTATAAATTACAAAATAAGATAAAGAACAGGTACGCACTTAAACTCTATCCTTACTCAAAGATCAAGCACACAATATAAATTAAATATATATAACAATGTATGTATGTATGTATGTATGTATGTATGTATGTATGTGGCTTAACTATGTATGTATATGGCTTGATGACATGACAGCGCTATACTGTCTGCATAGTGCCGATTTAAAATTGGGCTCTAAGAATGTAACAATATTAAAATGCATCTAGACCCCCCCCCCCGCACAATGTAGTTACAAAATTGGCCAACATTTCGTTGACAGTATCATTCCAGTCTAGATTTATTTTCTGCATTATAATTAATGTTTACCGTAGCCGCTGGAGACTACTGCATGCTTCGTAGAAGCAAGCTCTGTAATTGTTGATTTAATTCTGATTTAGACCAAATGCCCTGCGATTCTTAATAATTTTGAAAAATATGGCTTGGAGGCCTGCGTGTGGTCTCACCTCTCCTAGTTAATGATGAGACACGAGTATTTGTTTTTTTGTTGGGGTGGGTAGGGTGTCATTGGTGATTTGTGTCCTGTAAACTAACTGTGAATAAAAAAGTATTAATTTTAATGGACAATACATGCATAAAGTATACGATTCATATCCGTGGACATGATATTACTTTTGTAAATATGACTCGTATCATTGAAATGTATGATAAATTAATATATTAAATAATTAATTTGACAAAATAAAGAATACGTCGAAATGATGAATAAAATATCGAATCAATGTCAAAATTGCTTATAATTATTTGCGCGATAAGAACTTTAACATCGCCTATAAATATAATTTTATTATCTTTGAAAATAACAAAAATTAAAACTTAATTGATAATAAAAGGGACAAAATGGTGGCCAGTATATAATATAATGTACATTTGTCAAATGACCCTTTTTGCGTGACGTGGCTCATATACAACCGCAGTGAAAATCGCATCCGCCTAATATCTATTCATTTCCGATACTATTTTGTTTTTCAGCATGTTTAATAGAATAAACTAATGATTTTTCGTTGTAACGAACAATTGGAAATAATTAGTCATATACACATAACACCCGGTCATATTTGCAAATTCATACAAGACAGCATTCATGATTGCAGAAATAATGACATAATCATGAAAACAAATATATTTTCATAATCATTTTGTGTCCAATTCCTAAAATAAAAATGGAACAAATTAGGAATGCAATTTTGATACATAACAAAAAGAAATGTCATATCCATAAACATTATATCATATCCGCGGATATGGGTCATATACGCACTTTAGCTATACCCTTAATTAAATGCTTACTTATGTTTCAAAATATCCCTGGTAATCGAAACTATAGAAGGTGTGAAGTCTGGGCTGAGTTTCCTCTCTTTTGAAAATCAGTTGACAATTACTCTCAGTTTTGGAAACGGACAGTAGATCTAAGACAGTATTGGTGAGCAGTTCATGCTCTGCGCAAGTCTGAAACAATAGAAGACCATTGCTGTTGCAGAGGCTGACGCCAAACGTTCCAATGACCCCTTCCCAGAAGATGTTGTCAGAGCCAGCTCTTGCATTCAGGCCACCGAAGATGATGAGTTTGTCAGATTTGGGAACAGAGGTTATGAAAGAGCGGAGTTGCAGAATGACTTGGTTTAAAGTGAGGAAGAGTTTCGCGTTTTCGACCTTACTCTCTCGTCCAAGACCATCTGGATCCAGTAGCAAGATAAGAGCAAGACAGCTGGAGATGGAATCGGATGCAGTGGATGACCAGGACTGCCTATGTGGCATCGGGTCACAATTAGTACTTCCATCCAGTTCAGTACCCAATGTAGTTCTAGTCTATTTTTAGAACATTTTTCCTCTCTCAGTTTGGTGGTGATAGAAGAGTTTTATTGGTGCATTTTTGGTAGGGATTTAAAGGTAATTGTTTATTCTTGAGAATATGAGCTTATGGTACGGTTGTCTGTGTGTATTTCGGCGACAGTGCACAGTGAGTAATAAGGCCTTGGTGATGATCCGGAAGTGAAATCTGTGTTCCATTGCTTGTTGCTATGTTTACAATCCAGCCTCTCAAAAAAATGCCGGTGAGCCCTTGACAAGAACTTCACCGTGAATTCATCTTTGAAGGTATTTTAGATTAACATATGATTTGTATTGATTGTCGCACAGTGGAAAGTTCAGTACTGAGAAACAAATGTAGAGAATATATAGTAAAATTAATTGTGTTCTATGGCTATGTGCCTCGTCATGCTCTATGCGCTCCACAACGCGTCGCTGGGATACGCCTTCCTTCCTGCCCGTTGAACTAGCTGTCGGTTTCCTCCGCGCAGTTCGCCGAATACAGTCTTCACATGCTTGAGTAGGCAAGTCCTAACACACAGAGGGTTTAAGACCCATCGGTTACCCTCAACTGGTTTGTCCCGTCAGTCGAAGAGGTTTACTGTGGTGTGGCTGCTGCGTATGGTACAGCTTCTTGGAGCCTCAGGTGAGAGCTGGGTGCATGTGGGGACCAAAGGTGGACGAGCTACCCCTGAAGAGGCACGACTGTTCCCCCACCAGAGGTGCAACCCCTCCAATACACTCCCGTACACCCCATATTACATCCGGGATGTACAATTTTGCAGACAGCGAAAACAGTTGATGACCTTCTAACACCTTCGATTTAGATCAGTTCTAGCCTATTTTGCCTTGCTAGTACTTAAAGAGTAACAACACTCAACATCGTTCAACCTTTATTTTGTAATTAACTGTGCCTGTTTACAGCAAACACAATGTAGATTTTGTATAATACTCGCATTTGTGTTTTTTTGTGTTATGTTTTAGTGTGTGTGTGTGTGTGTGTGTGTGTGTGTGTGTGGTTTTGTGCCCTTGAAAAAGGAAAGGGTAGATTCCAAAAGCGCTTGGGCTAGTTTCTCACTAGTTTTGTACTATTGTTTGTTATTTTTTTCACAGAGAGAGAGAGAGAGAGAGAGAGAGAGAGAACAACGGATTAAAGTTTTCCATTTCACTTCACTTTGGTACGTTGTAAATGATTAGGTTACTCTTGGGTTTCCAACAACTAAGGAAACCAAAAATGAACTTGAGCATCGCTAAGGCCTGCTGTCTATAGTCTGCCCCATAAGGCTTTACATTGAGGAACTTGTGTGGGGGAAACCAAATTTAAGAGAATATGGGCGTTATTGGGCTATAAATGCTCTATCCAGCAAGGATTCGTTAACACCAGCAAAATCGATTGTTAAGATATAAAGTTGACTGACACATCTACAGTCATGTTTCCATGTGAAGACAAGAAGCATCGAAAGGGCATACAAAAGGGACCGATCATTTCATTTTCAGGGTGTTGAGATATTCGCGAACAAAAATTCTCGTCCCTATATAGCTTCAAAAATATTTTTGCTCTGACTAATAACAGTAAAAGCGTCTTAGATCCATTATAGAAGTTGGATAAAAAAAACCCCAAAAAAACAAAAAACAAAAAAACATTCCCTTGAGGTAAAAGAAATTAAATATTCTAATTTGCCCCCCCCCCCATTAAATGGCCTGTCTCCAAGTCTGTAATCCAAATTGCATAAGGAAGATATTGAATGGTGCTTCAGCTACGCTTTATAGAAGCAGCATCCCATATAAAAATATGAAGTTAGTCGTCGATAACCATTATTCTATCAGAAATGGAGTTGGTGATTTAAAAAAAATGCCTACAATGCACATCTGTCGGACAGATGGACGGAAAAGGTGACTAGTACAGGGCTCCTGCATCTCGACGCGGTGTCCTACAATGTATCATACCTGCAGTAGAAATACAGAAATACTTGAACGTTTTGTTGTACTGCTGTTGTAAAATCTGAATTATGAAATGTAAAAGAGGAATTAGCAAGATCAATTTTCATTAATGTCATCTTAAAAACAACGCTGAAAAATAAAGATCTTGAAACAAATTAAAGACCGTTATCAAAACGACATTATGTTCATTTGTTCCTCAGGTACGCTAATAATGGAAATACACACACACACACACACACACACACACACAAACACACACACACACGTATGTGTGTGTGTGTGTGTGTGTGTGTGTGTGTGTGTGTGTGTGTGGACAGAGTGAAAATGCGACTGTATCAGAATTGTGAAAATAAATTGTCAGATATGGAATTTCTATGCATCAGTTCAGAGGACTTGATATATGTAGCATGCAGGATTTAGTGCTGTGGGAACTGTGTTCCTTTAATGTTTTTGTGTGCTTGTCATTGCCCCCACCCCGCATCTGAGTAACATGCTTTCCCTCACTTCTTTATTGCGTTCTCTCGTTTTATCACTTCTTTATTTAGCACTACACCACTGGTAGCATGTTTAACAATGCGCAGTTCAACTATTTCCACTATGCAAGATTAAAAATTTAAAGTCTGCAGCAATTCATTGCCATGCTTTGTCTATGAATCATCTTACCGATTACATACAACCACAAGTACCTCATCCTCAAGCCCCAGAAGATGGCTCGAAATTTTAAAGCTGTTGTGCACATCTTAAGCCACCCCAAATTATACTCCCAAGTTTGAAGTTTGTCTTTAACGGTGCGTGAGGATAGTCATAAGCGAACACGCACACGTTGTGACAGGCAGGATTACACTTCATGGGGATAAAGAATAATGACAAGACTGATTAAAGTATTTACAACCATCTAGCGTACAACTCAGATATGTCATGTACGCGCTCTGAGTCGCTTTCTGCAGCTACAGGTTCATTTTTGGAGAATCTGATTAAACATACCTCTAAACTGCGTTTATTCGCTTTATTACCTTCCTTGTCCATCAAAATACCACTGTATATAGGAATGCAAAAGTTGAAATATAGACGTTTCGCCCCATGGACGTTTCGACCCAGGGCATTTCGCCCCACTTCAATGGACATTTCGTCCCACTTCAATGGAAATTTCGCCCCACCTGGTATATTGGACGTTTCGCCCCATGAACGTTTCGGCCCAGGATATTTCGCCCCACATCAAAGGAAATATCGGACATTTAGAGAAATTCATCAGCATTACACCATTGTTCTCATTTTACTTTACTTTACCATCAAGATTTCATTTCATACCCCATAATCCCATCTCTCTCTCTCCTCCATTTAAGTTACATTCAGCGTGCCGTTATATCAGACGATATTTTCCCCTTTTTCTTCATTTATGTATTAAGACTGATCAGAAAATTAATCTGTCGTTTACAGTGATCATTATTTCCTATACTGCAGTACTTTAATTTTCACTGTTACGCAAACTGATGAAAACCCCTTTTTACCGTTTATAGGAAATTGACCTATCGCCACTTATCAATCACGCTGTTCGTTTACCCGATCAGTGTGCGTAAATTAGAGACACCTCCGTGCACTCTTTACGTCCGCCATTTTCCTCCAACAAGCTGATTGTCGCGATAATGAATTGATTATTGTAAATATTTACAAATTGGGTCATATTTATCGGGGTTTTTTTTATCGACAATGGTGAATGTTGTTTGATCGATATTGGTGAAATGGCGTTAAAAGGGGGCTTTTTGTAATTCTAACAGTCAATATCAAGATCGTATATATGGAGGAGTTAGATTTATTCCTTTCCCGAAACCTATAAAACTGGGATGATTAAAGGCTTCTGGTCGCCCCACATCAGCTAAACACGGACACAATTGATGGCAATTACCATGTGTTTCTTTGCAAAAAAAAAGTATGCGACAAGCATGCCCCGTCGATTATTTGAAGGAAAACAAAAAAATAAAGGAAAATTTTAAAAATATTTAAAAAAGGAACGTGACTAGAATATAGGTGTACATTTTTGCTCTATAGGAAACACTTAACCCCAGACTGCACTATTTTCAAGTTTGAAAATTTACACTTTAATGTTAGCTATCCCCAAAATAGTGTTTCATCGTCTCGATGTTCTACACGCTCGAGTGACTCTTTACTTTCAGTCATCGAGCTGAATGAGGGGCAAGGAATGAAAGTTGTAATGAACAATAAAGAGATATAAAAACTGGTTTGTTTATTTAAACAAATGGCATGCATTTGGTGCTAAGATGGATATATCTATACTCATTAATCGACAACGCACAAGGCATGTGAAGATAAAATATGTCCAGTTTGGAAAGCAATACTCAGTCCAGCTTAACAGTTGCTATGTCTAACATGGGCCATACAATCTGGCACAGCATTTAAACAAGGTGTTCGTGCTGATTTGGTGGTTTCCATACTTCTCCCATAACTTGATAAGGCGACCCTGAACTTTTGTTGTCTGTTTCTTTTGATGGCGTCTTATCTTGCCCTCTTGCAACAGACGAACTACAGATCCAGTTTCTCTGGCTTCCTTATAAAGTAAAGTTATGAGGAGATAGAAAGGCAAATTTCCCTTTCTTGCTCTCCTGTTCAGACGATTATGCCACCCTTCCACATCATTACTGGTTCGGATGTTTCTCCCATAAACTGACCAGGAGTCAACAGTCCATATGTCATTGCGAATCCAGTTGTCTTCCACATATCTTAGGAATGACAGCACATTCACTGCCTCTGGATCAACTCTTCCTTGTAACTCTGCAAATGACGTTGGTGTGTCGTCTGCAGGTAATAGGGGGAGCGCGAAGACCTTTCACACCAGTTTATACATACTGTCGTGTTCCTGATAGACCCGATAAAACTGGAAAACAAAATACAATTATTTCTGATGAACATTAAAAAAATTAGAGATGAACGGAGGTGCCTTTTTTGCCTTGTTAGAAATTGAAAGAATTATACATTTTCTTAAAGGAATTAAAATTTTGATTTCTCAAGATATTGAACTTCCCAAAAATGTGTGATTTATACGTGATTTTCAGCATTTCGAAAATTGTTTTGAATTAGCTATCCAAAGTCTAAAGAAATCGGAACTACACTAATGAATATTAACATCGCAGCTCAAAGGAGTGGACTGAAAGTTGTTTACTTGTAATCCCAATTCCTGAACCTTTCTCCAAAGGGCCTGTCCAAAATGAAATGCACAGACATGTATTTACGAGGTTCCAAAAGCTGCTCTAAGCCCTTGCCAAAGACCCTTTTCGAAGTCAACAACAAAAGACTTGACTTTTTTTCAGGCAATAGGTCTTTGATTGACTGAAAACCTGAAAATGGCGGGAAAAAAGTAAAACTATACACGGAGATAATGATTATTTAGTTTCGTTTAGTGTCTTTTATTTGCTCGTATGTTTTCAAAGTTTTCCAATATATCGTACGAATAATGCAACAATACCTGCTGAGATAGAATCGTATGTTAAAGGCACAATAATTATTTTAATCGCCGATTCTCTCATAATCGCATTTAGATCTCGACGTGTATATTTAGGCTAAATACAATTTATTTTCTGTGCTAAAATACTGCTCATTATTTTACGCATTATGTTATTAAAATTATTTTCAAAATCTTCTCTCATCCTCAGTACACACACACACACACACACACACACCCCTTTTTATAATGTCTCTTCTTCTTTCCCGACATGATGCAAAAACACAGCGGTATCGGTTTCAAGTCATCACCGGATCTGACAAATCCATGTATTGCTAGCAGTTGATAAAAAGGCTTCTTTACTTTGAATGTGCCATCAATATACCAGGTTCTGGCCATTCCGAGTAGCTTCAGCTGCTTGTTAGTGGCAAAGATCAGGTGACGCTTCCTGCCAACGACGACATCAAATCTTAAGAACGGTTCATTGATGGTCGAGTTCAGAAATCGCTCGTCAAGCTGGAGTGTGTGTGCGTGTGTGTGTGTGTGTGTGTGTGTGTGTATATATATATATATATAGAGAGAGAGAGAGAGAGAGAGAGAGAGAGAGAGAGAGTACCTTAAATTGCTCTAATAAGATCTGAACAATAACAGAAAAAGAAAAATGAAAAAAATACAATGCAATCACAAATTGTATACAGAAAAACGAATCACAGTAAACGTAAGATATCTGGGATTTTAAGGTCTAGTTAAGGACCAGGTCCGGTTGACCATTCTAACGAGGTTCGTATCAGCTACCCTGGTTGCCTCAGGTTGTGATGGTTCTGCATGTGCGTCTATAACCTCATTAACCAGTGCATGGGCTGTTTTCAAACAATTTCTCTTTCTGTGGCCTAAACGAGAAGCAAACCCTTATATAGTACATCACAATATGTATGTATGTGTGTGTATGTATGTATGGATCAATGTATGTATGTATGTGTGCATGCATGCATGGATAGATGACATTTCGTTCATTATTGGCAGAGTATAACTTTTCAAAACTGCTTCGTTAATGTAGCAGAAAGCTTGGAAGATGATGATCAACACCGTCTCGTGTAATATATATAATAAAGCGATATTCTGGATTTAGCAAACATTAATTATAAGTAAATGGATTCTAATTTAACAAATATATACTGTTAATAATATATTGATAGAATGGACCCAGTATTTAATACCTCGGTTTTGATTGTTACCGCTGTTAACAACCCAGGAGTGGCATGATGTTTCGGCTGTTAACAACCCAGGAGTGGCAGTGTCACTATGGCTCTGATGACGTAGCAAAAAGTCTGCTTCTGTCTGTCGCACGGTTGCAGGGCATTGCGTATTCTTCCCACGCACCTTACAACGCCATTCAATGGTTCCATTCTTCAGCTCACGCTTAACAACAAAACTATATCCAGCACTAGATTAACTTTCGTTTTCCTCGAGTGGATCCCGTGGCTACTACTTCAAAGGTTATACGATCTTCAGAATCCACTGGCACTTCACCATAAACAGTTTCATTCATAACTGAACTGAAGAAAGGAGAAAAATCATGATATAATTATCAACAAATTAATATTTTACATAAAAAATATGTACATGCATCAGTAAAATAATAAATGGTTACAAGATACCTTACAAGATCGCGTAAAAGATGAGCATTTTTTAAATAGAAGATGGAGTGTAGAATGTTTTATGTACATCAATATTACTGAAATCAACGTTGCGAATTTCTATGCTTTCTAGTCCGCTTCGATTTTTAACTTATTCTGCTTCTTCTGATGTCAAAGATCTGTGTGGGCGCTGAACGTCAAATGAAGAGGTATTGGCTGCAACTGTTGATGCAGCATCAGTGTTGGCCATAAACTCGTTCACTACATGGTGCTGGTCATTTACTAAAATGTCTTTCAATTGTTGACTTCTATCCAGCCTGTAAATATAAATATGTCTGAACTTGTCATAAAATGTTGAAAATATACAAGCAATACATAGTAAACCAAGTCAGACTATACCGAATAGAGTATTTACTCATAAAGACGTATGCAAACACCCGTATGATTCTAATAAATAAATAATATTCACCTTGCCGAAATATCCTCTTTATTGATAGAAATCGACATTAGCAGCAGGGAGGGTGAACAGACCAAGGCGGCGCGTAAAAACAAAGGTTCCTACAAAAAATAAAAAAAAAAAAAAAAAAATAAGGTCGATAAAGTCAAACTGAAGTTTATTTTTCAAACATTAGGCTGAGTCGTTTACACACATGTGGTCGCACCCTCCCTGCTGCTGTCGATTTAAAAAGATTGTTTATCGACTTAATAAATTAAAAAATAAACAGCAGCGATGATGTTCAGTCTACCATTCCACTGGGGTCCCTTCTGCCGGTAAAGCCTTTACCAATAAGGTCCTAAGAGTCCTTTTTTTTATTTGGTAAAGGTCTTTCTTATGGCCCACAGGCACTCTTCATGGTTAAGACCTGTCTTATGGTCCACAAGCACCTTATTGAGACTTTTTGGTCCGGCGGACATTCTTTCTGAATGCCCCTATGTGGGTACCCTTTAGTGAGGTCACGAGTTCACATCATCCTGCTGTTTATTTTTGGGGTGCAAGCGCATAGACCCCCCCCCCCCAGCGAATTCCTAATGTGCGAAACGAAATATTAGAAATTCAGAGAGCTGTCTAGGCATATCGATTTCATGTAACCCCTACCCAAATCAAACCCCGGGGTAAGTGCAAAACTACACTCGCCACATTGTTCAACATGGTGAGGGGTACATGAAATCTCTTGGGCTGCTGGCGCCCCAATTATTACGTAAATTATAATTATTAAAGCAAATAGCATCCCAGGGCCAAACCACCGACATGTGTCAGTCACGGGGAACCGAACCACGAGCCTCGAGTACGAGAGCCAGACACGCTAGCATTGCACCATAGTTCCACTTACAAATATGTGTTTCAAAAATTAATATAAGCTATATCTCCATGTCACCGGCGATAAAATACACACACATTCTGTGATAAACAGATTCTGAATAAAATACAAAATAAACTGTGAAAATCCACAATATACCGTAGTCCCGATAACCGCATATACAGTAATGAAATGACAAGGATAAATGAATACTGATGTAGTTTGCGGGTCTATTTCAGGCGATACGTATGTGATGTTTATTCAGACGAATTTACTACAGTGATTGTGATTATATTCTTGACTGTCAATGGATGAGACTTCTACAGAGTAAGTACTTGCATAGGTATTTTCATAACACAGATACAATTACTGATTCTACACGTTGCGGTTTTTTGCGCAGTTAAGATATATGTTACGCTATATCCTTGACTGTCAGGGGAAATAACTGCTTAATTATTCTATCGTTGTGACAGAATTATTTCCCTTGACAATCAAGGACCAAATATTCTATCAGTACCTATACGATACATCGATCTAGGATCATGCAAGTTTATCGTGATAAAACCAAATGGGGTAGCTTGTGCTTTTGAAAAGAAATTTTTAAATTTAATCATGTCCATATCCCCTGAACACCAAGTCTGATGAATATTTCGCAGCGTATGTGTATCGACTCCATTAAACACAACTAAAATATTACAGTTATCTCTGATCACTTTTGGAATTTGTGTATAACGCTGGGTAACATAAATCACGTCTGTTTTTATGTCTGCCTCTGGAAAATATTCGGTCAGGATTTGATTGTTTATCCAGCATTACATCATCGTATACTACAAGATTATTAATAAATCCGTCGAGGTCCTCTACGGATGGGGCTTCATCAATATTGGTAGTAAAATCAATAATATTATCGCCGTTTTCATTAAACGACTTTGCATTTTCATTAAAATCCTTAAGTACTTCATAGCATCGTTGATCATCCACATCCACGGATGGAGTACTAAATATAATTTATCCCACTTGAGCCATCTCATTATCAAATTAAGCAATAATTGTGTTTTGCCTGATCCAGATGGACCTATTATGATTGCCCTAATAGAATTTGGCAATGCTGGGTGATGCTTGACTGGTTCTTGTTTTCGTGTCGCTGAAAAGTCAATTATATCCATATGATAAATAATATGAATTTATATTGTGTTCAATGCAAGGCAACCACCCCCACCGTTGGATTAACAACAATAATAACAAAAAATAAAAGACGCGCACTGACAGGTAAGTGTGAAAAGTGTGGTACAAAAAAATACAAATTTATTTCAAACACAGCGACGGGAGGTGATATCGCCGCTTCGTTGGGAAAGTCACCAGAGGTTCCGTGGGCGAAATATCCCGGGGAAAAACACCTAACCGGATACAATTATTGTGGTCCTGGAACTCGACTTGATATTCGACTTTATGATTAAAATCAACCACGACCTGGAGAGTATCCAATAAATAAGATTGATCAAGCGTGTCACGTTCATGATGTTGCGTATAAAAGCAAAGATTTACAACAACGGCATCTCGCAGATGTAAAATTGATTCACGCGTTAAATTCTATACCTGATAAATCTCTTAGAGAAAAACTCGCTAGTTTTCTAGTAAAAACTGCTATGAAAGGTTAAATAATGCTAGGGGCTGGTAATTAATTATATAATGATTATAATGGAGTCCATTTATTATAGCCCAAAAGGATATTGGAAGGGCAGAGCAGCGATTAGTAAACTTGCTGAAGCAGCAAAAGTCTCACGTGCTGTTGCTGCAGCGTGGTGAGCACGACAAGCAATATGGCAAATCTATCTACGTCCACCTAAAAGAATTCAACACGCATATTTTGATGTCAGGGTTCATAATGAAGTTCATCAAGCAGATATTTTGTTTTTACCACATGATACCGTTAAAAGTAGACGTCAATCACGCACATACAAATACGCGTTAACTGTCGTTGATGTTGCAAGTAGATATAAAGAAGCGGAGCCGCTATCAACAAAAACAACATCTGAAGTTGCCTCTGCGTTTAAACGAATTTATCAGCGAGGACCATTACGATGGCCACAGTTGCTACAAGTTGATCCTGGCAAAGAATTTCTCGGTGAAGTATTATCGCTGATGAAAGAACATAGCGTAAAGATCAGACAAGGACACACTACAATTCATCGTGATCAGGCAATCGTTGAAAGATTTAATCGAACGCTCGCTGAGTGGTTATATGGATATCAGTATGCGAAGGAAATAATTCAGAGCGACAAAAGATCTCGTGAATGGATTGCAAGATTATCGAGTGTGATAGCTGCGTTAAATGAAGAGATTACTCGTGCAACTTCTATGAAACCGATTGATGCGATTACGGGAAAATATATAATACCTCGGAACAAAATCATACAGTCTCAACAAGTATTAGGTAATGTGACTGTAAGATATCTATATGAACCTGGTGAACTCGAAGGGGGTAAAAAAAGAGCAACTGATCCTATCTGGAGTGTGACTACACATAAAATTTCCAGCGTGGTTAGATCCACGGGTAGACCCGCCATCTACAGACTGGATTCAAATGCTCCTCAGCGTGGATTTGTACGTGAACAATTACAAATAATTCCCGAGGACACACAATTACCACCGCGTTCACTTTTGTAAATTGGAACCCCGACGTCGATTGCATTCAAGGCATGTCAGTATGACATTACCACGTGTATGACCAAGATCACTATTAATTCTATCCACGGTAAATTGTCTTGGATTATTACTCGAATACTTCCACAACATGTGACAATTACAAATTACACAACTATTATTCTGTTGTTGTTTTAGCGTCATAATAAATTCAACATCGATATCAAAATCACGATTATTTTTTTTATCGCATCGTTTATAACTGGATAATTTTTTCTTATTACTTCAACACTAACAGTTTGTTAATTATTTTCTATGGAGTCTATGACAACTCTATGCAGTTGAGATATTCTCCTGACTCTAGATACTGCGAGATAAACTAAATTTGACCACTCGATTCTGTCATCGACAATCCAGATATTTGTATCAGTAATAGTTAGTCCGTGTGACGAGTGAATCGTTATGGCATATCCCAATTTCCACGGTGAGTTATTCATACTCAACGCGCTTTCAACAACATCAACATCAACTAAAACAATATCATTTAACACAAGATTCTGTTTCTGGATACTTTCAGTATACCGTCTTGGAATTTCAACTTCAACATTCTGTCGTCGAGTATCTGCTGGGCGATAACACAATGGCACAAGTAGATCTGAGAATTTTTCTTTGTGTAACATAAATAATTTCTCCTGAAATTCATCACGAATTATTTTTCTACTCGCAACTACTAAATCATCTGGTGTCCACAGATTCCAGAAATCATAGATGAGAGTTTCCGGAATTATTTCACGCGCTATCTCACACTGTGTTCTATCTGTTTGTAGTCTGATTAATCTTTTAAATTCTTTCAGAGGTTCATCAATAGCTCTATGATCATCATTTATTTCTTCATAATAATCCACAAATGATTTTAACCCATGTGGAGATTGACTGACGAAAGGTGGTGGTTGACCATGATCGCTGCACATAATTACCGCAGTATTCTTCGTTAATAACCAATTAAGAAATATTCTTAGTGTTTCTAACGACACAGTACAAATCTCATCCCAGATGATGATTTTGGGAATATATTTATCACCCATTCGCTCAGGTATCCACGTATCTCCACACCATCTGAAGAAACTATGGTATGTACATGATTTTACTTCTCGTTGTTTTATTTCTCTTGCTAGTCTGTGTGTAGGTGTCAACATAATCATATCTGAACTCTGATGAAATAATTCAATGGCACGCGTTGTTTTACCAGAACCTCCAGGTCCATTGAGATAAATGGTTTTATGTCTGGCCACGGGATCAAATACAGATGGTGATGTAGATATTGGTATTTGATTGTCATTACCGTAGTATATTTCTTTGATATCAACGTCTGCAGATTCGGAATAGTCAAGTATGTTTTCGTGTTTTATTCTCCATGACCCCCAATTCATTACTTTTGAGTAACGGTTTTACCAAATCCATGTACACGCTATTTATATAAAATGAATCCGTAGTAAATCTTGATAGGAAATCTATTTATCATCGACAATAAGTTTATAGAAACGTAAGCGAGCATAGAAGATCTTAAATGAGTAAATTGCGGTGACTCACCATCGATATAACTCACGATTGTACCTAATTTAATTCCGTCTGATGAATAAGCATTGCTTCTGCTCATGAATGTTCCTTTGTTCGTTGTATCAGTAATTATAAAATCCAACTCAGCATCATCCATGATTAATCTTGCACAATGTCGTTTATGATCATACGAACCACCTTGAGTAAATTTACCAATTATTTTTCTACCGAAATCTTTTGCAACTTTATTTTCATGATCAATTTTATCACAATCTTCATCTGGATCTGGCGGTGAATATTTCTTTTGTTGTGGTAACCAAACTTGTTTCTGTGGATGATATAATATAATAGCTTCACTTACGCTCAACGACACTAAGATTTCAGCATCAAGCATGTATCGTAATAGCACTATTGGAACCCAATATTTTTCTGCAAAATGTCTCCCAATCCACGCATAAACGATCGGATGAAGATTATTACGAAACTTAAATGATTTTACACAAGCGAATCCAGTTAAATCAAAGTCAGGTAATGGCCCATTTATCGCAACTCTTGTCATTTCATGTGTTGGATGTCCGCATCTTTTGAAATATTCAGAACAGTCTCCGTATCCAAGAAAAACTCACAGGATAACACACAACCATATCAACCGATATAACTTTACGATGATCGTATTTGGTATTCCATAATCCGCCGTGTCCGTATTCGACACAACTATGCTGAATATCTTCAAGGAATTCTGATCGTGTTGGTTTCCATGAATTTTTCTCCTGAGCGAAGTGAGCAGCAATTGATGGAACTGTAAAACAATTATTCAATAATCGTTCAACTTCAACATCATCAGAATTATATTTCAATGCAAGATTCTTCATTTCTTCATTGAGAGATTCTTTACGGTAAATCTCTCCATTAGGTTTTACAAATTGATCGTAATTTACGGATTCTGAACTCTGAAATAACCAAACAGATACAGGATCATTCTTACTGATATCGTTGATAGCATCGAATATATAATCGTTATAAAATCTGACTATTCTATCTCGTGGAAATATTGTTACAGCATCAGTCCATGCATGTGCATTATGATCAATAATTGCTATTGAAGCTCCTCTTGATGTGTATTTTGACGCACATAAAATCTCTCCGGTTAGTGTTCTTACTGTTATTGGAAATTTGAATTTTTTTTCTAGTACAGCAACGTCGCTGATAGATGCTCCGGTATTCTTAACTGTTTCTGCCCATGAGTTTATTTTTTTACGTCTTATATCTGTTAAGCCATTCCCACGTATTGCTTTTTTGAAATGTTCCATAACTCGCTCAGCGACACAATTTAATTCTGATAATTTCATCGGTTTAAGATTTTCAACTCTGGGTTTATCATTTAACGGATATATAGCATAAACAACTGCGGTTACAGGATATGCTCGTTCATAATACGGTTTATCAGTACCAGTTAATACACCTGGCTTGGATTTTTTATCCAATATAACAGTTTGTCCTGATTGTGTTACTCTGACAGGTTCTAGTTTATCACGGATAATCCAAATATCATCATCCGTCTGCACAATAAATTTGATCAGAATAATATATCGCTGATCATCGAGGTAATTGATAATACTTCTTCCTCGTTCGTCATTCATCTTAGTGTCGACGGTATCTCTGATTCTGAATGACGACCAAGTATGAGTAGCACCATCATTTTGAAATTCTTTCTTGGCTTCACGAATACGATCGGTTATATCATCATTCATCGACGCTAGGTCTTGCATTGAGTATTTAAATTTTGGTAATTTATCAAGATCAAATCTTGCTCTAGAGGGTTCAATTACAGATAATCTCTTAAATTTCTCCATTATAATAAATAAGACAGGATTTATTTAATTAGATTTTTATTCATAATATAATGATACAAACAAATAACAAATGCAACTGGTTAATGATCGGGTTTTCATTTCGCTGCAATGAACCATGTGTAAAAGAATTCTGCGGATATCACATGCAGAGTTTTCGACGAGGGAGCACAGGACCAAAACCTTGCGTTCGATGCGGTGTTGGAGTCAGAGGAAAAACTAAATTATGCGTGCAGTGTGGCGGTAAAAAATACAGAGAGATGAAGCGGTATTACGATGAGAAATATGGACCATCGGCGTCTCCGTTTAAAACTATAGAGGATTATTTGGTTAGATTTCAGAATAATCATTTAGAAGAATGATATTATATATAAATGGAGCAGAATGAGTTTATTAAACATCCCATCATTGTTAATTACGAGGCATCTCGTAATGGTGTAATTAGAAACTGTACATCAAAGAGACCAATTAATGGATTTATTATTAATACTAGATATATTATATTTAATACTGGAAAAAATAAAATATATCTCTATCATCGATTCATCTACGAGTGTTTTTACGGGATAATCAAAGAAGGATTTGTAACCGATCACATCAATTCAGACAAGAAAGATAATTCTTTAAATAATTTGCGTGTTGTTACACAAAGTCAGAATTGTAAATCAGGAAGAACCGGTCATGGTAATAAATATCCAAGATCAGTTATATCCATAAACACAGAGACAGGTGAAGAAATAATCTTCCCATCGATGACTTCGGCTGGGAAATGCTTTGATATTGTCAAGCCTTCAGTACGACGTGTTGCAGATAATATAACTAAATCAGCATTTTCGAAAAAATTTAATCAGAAGATTAAATTTAGATACGCCGATAATTAATTAAAAGCATACAATTTATAATGGATACGAATTCAATTATTGACGACAGAGATAATATCTCTATTGCTGATAAATTACCTCCGTGGACTAAAGTTAAAATTACTGAAAGAGATGAGATTTACGCAGGAAAAGGGTTCTCACATCGATCATGTTCTGTCATGCCTGTATCACCTGATGAACGTGCGCGCCGACGATTACAAGAAAAATTCAGAACGAGAATACACAAGAAAGAATAATCCATGGATTATAAATTTATTCAGAAAAAATCATGAATTCACTGAGATTTTTTTTTATTTAGTCGTGCAACTACCCCATCAAATTATTAAATGATTTCAGAAAAATAAATTTATTTAAACAAATGACTTTTATATAATGAATCACGAAAATATCAACGCTGTTATTGATGCAATTGAGCAACTACAACATGATGGTATAAAACTCTCTGATGAACTTGATCCTCAAAAAATCATGTGTAATTTTTAATCATTACAACAACGAAAAACTGAAAACAGATATACACTACCATCCGATTATAGATTTATGAAATTAATTTATCGATCGATGATAGAGTCGCTAGCAAAGGTTGATGATACGCAAGTTAAAGAATTTATTTGACTCGCAAATGCAATTGAACAAATAAGACTAGAATTATCTCGCGAATACGAAACGAGAAAACTAGTGAATAGTCGTGTAATGCAAGTGTGAAAGATTATGTCAGTGACAGAATCTGAAAGGGTTGTTACCAGTGAAAGCGACAGCAGTGACAGTGAAGATAATACTGGATTAATGATGGTAATGGCTAAGCAGAATCACTGGGAGAATTAAAAAAGATAATTATTTTATCCGTGATATTGTTATGGTGGTATATTGTTTGTTTTTTTTTTTGCTTCTACGATGACGTTCTATGAGCGTACTTACAGATTTATATCTCTGACCTGAGATCGAGCAAGTGGCCAGACTGGTCAGTAAGTTTGAAATGTATCCGCGATAAAAATGGATTATGACATTTTAGATAAACAACGTTGATTGGTTCTGATACAATCAAATCCCCTGGGGACACTTGAGGGGTAAATGAATACAGAATGTATCCTTGTTGGGCCTGATTGGATTTTTCAGCGTCAACTTGATAACTGCCGTCGATGACATCGCACACTAGATTGACAGCGATCGTTGATGTGACATTGACGATACCCGGTGATACATGGCGACCTTCACCGTACGAATCGTTGTTGCATCGGAGGATATTCGGTGGTGGTGCTATTTTTTTTCCACGATTCGAGGATTCTAGGAAAGTAATTATCGATAACATCGGTGAGTCTCTTTTTTAATCTATCTGAATCAAATTTTGGTATTGTAAATGTTGAGATTTTTTCTTTGGTTGTTCCATAATAATCAAGAAAAGTTTTCATGAAACTTGCTCTTGGAGATAATTTATCTTGTTCAAGCATTTTTAAGATAAAAGTTCGATTAATGATGTACATATCTGATCTGAGTTTATTTAAATGTTGTATTGTTTCAATGATTTTTTTTTGTGTCCTTCGTCGTAGACTTGTGATAACGATAAAAATAAATTTTTTAAATCATTGATTTTATTGTGTTCAAATTCAATTAAAGCAACCCATCCATCGATCGGTTCTTCATAGGGAACTTCAACGAGTCCAAGATTGTCGTATATAATCTTTCCTGTTACTGGATCACGTTTAGCGTCGGTTATGGAAGAATAACCATAATGAGGAAGCCAAGTTCCATCGGTATCAGTATAATCTTTTCTGTCTAACCAATCAAGTCTATGACCGACACCAGGAATTCCATTGAGATAAGCGTCCGGTTTTATTATGTATTTTTTCCGTTGTAAAAAATTAATTTAGTTGTGGTTCTTGTGGACCTTCATAAACTGGTGGAATTTCAGGCCATCCTAGCACTGACCTGATCGAAGACTGATAAATGTCAACGGCGTAATCCGAAGAATTTATTTCAATGGCCGATGATAACGTTGGTTCGTGGACGGTAATAGCTATCTTTGATTCTTTTCTTGTGATGGATTTAATTCTGCGTTGGAATTCTTCATTGATCTGTTCTATTTCATAACTGCCCGTTGGAATACTGACTACTTGCCAATCAGGAGTTCCATCGGGTTTGTTTTTATTTGCAAATACTAATTAATTATTCGATTGTAGTCCACCGAATGATTTTGACCTAATATTTGGCCAACTATAATAAACCCGTAATTGCGCTAATGCTATTTCGCTTGCTGGTATTGCAGTTGGAAAATTAATACTGAATTCAGGATTAGTTGAACTCGCTGATATCATTGTGGTTTTTACCGGAGCAGTATTAGTGACGATCTGTTGTAATAATTCCAATGACGTTGTCATTATTATTTTATTGTTGCTCTAAATTATTTATTTCCGTGATCGAATCACCCGTGGTAAATACTTCATTGTAGATCTTTATTATAGTACTGAATTCTTCATCGGATATTATTCCATCGTTGAGCGACGAAGAAATCATCGACGATAATTTAGAGTATGCGGTCGTTGCAGTATAAAATTTCATCGTGTACTCGTTCAATTTTTCATTCGTGCACGTATTTATCCTTTTCGCGATAATATTAAATACTCCAGCGATCGACGTTGGCGATGAAACAATGATTGTTACAACGATCGGCGCTGTCATCGTCAACGTTGATAATACTACGCCGGTTCCAGCAACAATCGCGGAAACCGAATAAACGATGATATCAACGACAACCGCACGTCTACGATATTTTTTTTATCTTCGCTGTATAATCATCGATAATAGTTTTTAATTTATTCTGCCATGTCATTACTTGATCGTATCTGTATCGCCGAACGTCTATCATTATACTATATTAAGTAATTAATTGTGGTGTTTCAGCTACAAATTCCAGACACCACCAGTAAGACGCCGAGGTTAATTTTTTATCAGATGATATCAGCATAAACGCTTCTTCGGTATCTTTATTTAACACTACAGATACAGTCCCAGAAAAATTATCGGTTGAATGACGCCATAGATACGTGGTAAAAATACCAAATTTTGCAGAACTGAACACGGACAGCCTGTACACGCCAGTTACTTCTGCGGTATGTTTGATAGTGTTATCGCTTGGTGTCCATGTTGATGATCCTGATGATACTGTGTACACGATATTGCTAATTTGTTTGTGTGGAATTTTAACGAGATTGGTTTTATTGACTATATTAGGAATTCCACTGACAATATCATTGAGTTTCGTGTTAACGTCGGCGAGTTTAATATCAATGGTTGGTGGACTTCCAAAAAAATCATTAGTGGTTCTGTGTACGTTTCTGCGAAAATTCATAAACAGTTGTATGTGATTATAAAATTCAGTTCTAAGTGCGATCATTCCATCATTGATCGTCGACAACGGAGTTGTCATCGGAATATTGTTATCGTCTACATATTTTTTTGTTGCAGCATCGAGATTATCTGTTGGTTCTCCGACATTAATAATTTTATTGTTATTCATGTTAATGATGCCATTCATTATATCACCGGCTTTTAGCACTCGTTCACTTATGCTATCTCGGATCGACGACGGACTAACAACACTAGGAACAATTTTGCCCTCTTTGTCATATACAGCAACAAGACCTTCTCGAGATAATCGATTACGAATAATAATATCGTTGATTGAAATATTACTCATCTTCAATTTTCCTTCGCAGTTTTGAAATACAGCAAGTTCGTTTGGATCAACGTTGGCAAGATTGAGCATGTCAGATAATTCATCGTTGATCTGTTTTGTTACTTGCGCGAGTAAGTCTTCTGGGATTTTTCCAGGTTTAGTTTTAGCTGATCTTCCGTAAATATCTACCATTATATGATTAGTGATTATTTAAATCCATGACAAAGCCATGGCACTTGTATATTCGTGTACAGTTTTATGAGGTGGTTTCGCTGATCTGGATACAGCATCAAGTACTGCTAGTGCTTCACTGCCACATATCGGCGGGTCGGTTATTTTTTGTGTTGGTAGCGTCGAATACCAGAGTGGAATACTCTGAAGTCTGTCGATGTATTTTAAAAATTCTTTTGGTGGCGCCAACCCATACGAATCGAAATAAATAATTCCACGTGGGTCAATTGCATATGCAACCCAATGAGTGCCATGACGAGAGCTTTTATCGAGATTAATAATACCTGTTCAATCAGATTTGGATTTTTCGGTAATTGATCACGCATAAAAACACCTCTGAAATTCTTTATATTTAGTTGCTTAGCAGCATCGAGTAAATCAAACTTAGACATCGGGAAAATCAACGAGTCCCTGGAAGTCTTAATCCTTTTCCGTACCACGAAGGGGGAGTTCCTGGAAGTCTCAGACCGCGACCGTATACTGGGTCTGATAATCTTAGACGGCCCGGCTGTGGCACGTTTGGCGCTCTTAGACGTCTTCCGTGTTGTTTTGCTCGTGATCTTTTTTTTTAAGTTTTCTGCGTGTATAATTTCTTGTCCAGTTGCTTTCTTTAATGCCATTCCAGCAGCTGTCCCAACTGCACCTAACGCTGCAGCTTTTGCAACAGCTGGAGCGGCAGCGGATATTAACTCTGGGATGGCTGCAAGAAGTGGAAATATCCCACCAGCCTTAACGATGTCGCTGATAGCACCCGCAGAAAGATTTACTCGTATACCTTTCCTTGATTGCTTGGCTTCATTGAAATGCTTGAACTGGCGTTCTGTCAGAGATAATTTATTTTGGCCACCTGCGATTTGTTCTTGTTTTAATGATATTTTTATTCCACATCGCTTCGCTGATACTGACTGAAGTCTTTTAATCTGACTAGGAGTCAGACTGACACTAACATGATGATATGACATTAATAATCTTATTCATGATCTAATTACAAGTTTTCTACTGGCGCATCAATAACTCTCATTCGTCCACCAACACCTTCAAGTAACATTGTTTTATCGCTGAGTATAACGGTGATTGCTCTGTAATTAGCAATAGGTCCTCGCGTAACACGAGCTCGAAAGTGTATGTCAACGACGGACTGTCTAAACAAATCCAAATGTTCCAGCGAAAAGTAATAGATCGGATACAGCGTTGTAAAATCCCGCTGTGATATTTGTAAACCAGTATCAATATTTTGATCACGTCCCATAAACATCATCAGACGATGATACGCACGTGCAACACTGTTTTGTTCAAAATTTAACAAAATATCCTCGGCTGGTTCTTGATGTCCATTTATTCTCAATGAAACTTCAGTAACGACGAGTTTATCAAATATCATAATACTTCATATTTGCGAGTTTACTCGCGTAACATCTTGAAGTGCAACAAATATATGTCGCGGTGCAGAGACACCTTGCTGTGATGCTATTTGCCACGTAAATAAACCATTAATGTTACTCTGGATAGAATCAGTGGTCATTGTTAGCCATGACAACTTTGACTTACCGCCTCTTTCCATAAAAGAAAGTAGCCGCTGTTCTTCAGATATTGCTGGTGTCATTACTGGCATCCACAATGAAAGTTTTGTCAGTATTACTTTACCATGAAGCGCTCTAGTTGCAGCATCATCGGCTCCTTCAGCGTGCCATATTGCATCATCGTCGGTATTTTTTCGTACGAGTACAATTGTGTGTTTGGCTCCAAAAATAACCTTTCTAACATTTCTACAAAATCCAAAGATGTGTGACAACGGAATCGCGCATGAAAATCTTTCATCATCGCCCAGCATCATCCGGCGTGATGCAAATCCCAAGTTGTAATTTTCATTCATTGATACAACTGTGTCCTCAGCTGCATTTAATGTTACATTTCTGTTCTCGGGTTGATCGGTTGTGTCCTTGGCTAACATCATTGATGGACCAACCGATCTTGAGTAATCATCGCTGTATCTTGCAAGACCAAGTATCGTTGTGGCAACATCGACGTCGTTATGACAGATCTCAATCTCTCGTCCATCAATGTTATATGCTGCACTTTTAAATAACGCCATAATACCATTATTGACAAAACCAACTCGATCACCAATTCCATAATCCGTATTATCTAATTTTAAAAGTCTACCTTCGACTTCAATAAATGCCTCAGCAGGTAAGAAATATCTGCTTGTATCCTGAACTTGTAATTCAATTCTTCCACGCTCGTCAGGTACACGTGCGTCATAAGAATAATATTGATAATCACGTACTGATTCATCTTTGAGAACCGGTGCATCCATGTCAAATGCGGGATCAGATATGCGTTTGAACATCCTTATTATATTTGTTATCGTTTAACACGAAAACCACTTCCTGCTACCAGACTAGCGGTTATATTTTTTTCTTTTTCACCAGCCAATGACGCTAATTTTTTATTTGCGGCTTGATTTATTATTTTACTAACGTTTGCAGGCATCACTTCAGTACTGGGTAATTTTACTGGCTGAGGTTTTCGTCGTATTAATCGTGCTAGTCTATTCTTGATTGCAGAGAATGCTTCACTGGCAACATCACCAACTGCACCAATACCTTTTTCACGAACAACGTCAATAGCTTTCATTCCTAGTTGCTTTGCAATCGGTATTGCTTTTGGGGCTATCCTTCTAAATAAACCCTGAATGACATCACCAAACCCAGCTCCGTAAAATGTCTTGTATACAGGTAATCTTGAATTTACCACCCTGACCATAGTTGGTCCACGTTGAGCAGCGTGTATGATCATCTATTATAATAATTATATCTAACTGTTTAATCACTGTGATAATCATCGGTGATTTCATTAATGAGAGACCGATATACGCCAACACCCATGATTCCACCTGTAAATAATCGTTGACAAATAGCAGCTGCTTCATTAATGATTTCTGGAGAATTATTACCGGCTCGTTTTCCACCAATTAAAATTTCTAATCTGTCCACGTCAGCAAGGACGTTGTTAGGACAAGTAACAAGACCACTTCCAGTTGTACTTGTATTAATACCACTTCCAGTGACACCGGGGGTATCCTGCCATTCTTCTTCCTCACCTGTTGTTTCCACTGTTATTTTCTTCCTTGATTTCCTTTCTGCTTTTGTTTTTTCAAGTTGCTTTTTCATTTCCTCTTCTTTTTGTTTTCTTGCTTCTTTTACTTGTTCAATATGCGCTTTCACTGTCTGGTTAAAAATATCAAACCGATTAACATCTTCCTCAGATATGATCTGCGGAGTATCAGTAGCGATACGATAATATCCTTGACCCATTTGCCAGATTTCAGAGTATTAATATATTCAGGTTTCACGTATTTTTCTCTTTGATATTATCTATATGCGGCAATCTTTAGTAATTTATTTGGGTCTTTGATAGCAGCAATACCCTCAGGTGCTAATTTATCTGCTATTTTGGTTTTGATTTTTGGTGGTTCAGGTTGTGGTTGAATTTCAGGTAGTGGTTGAGGAAGTTGCCTGGGTGGTGGTCGAGGGGGTAGCAGCAGAGAGGGTGAACCCTACAACTTTGTAGAGACCTTATTTTTGAAAATTAAGGGTTCCCTGAAGAAAAAAAACATTTTTGTCTTAATAATGAAAACTTCTTTAATTGACCAGATTTTTTCACAATCTGGTCACGTGCGTATGTCATTCACCCTCTCTGCTGCTATAAATTAAACAGCCATATAAATATTATCAATAATGAGTATCGGAGAACCACACTCAGCTAAATTAGCTCGAGAGCGACTAGAGGCAATTAAAAAATATCTACCCGTTCGTGATTCTGTTAAACAACAACTACAATCGCGTCAGGAGTCTCAGGTGGAATTTACAGAGGGTACAGAAAAATTATTTAAACCGATTGTCGAACCAACAAAGAAAATTGTTACAGCAACTGAGGCAACAAAACGAGCTCTTGAAACATTACCTGCTGATATTGCTGGTCGTATTCAAGCTGCTCAACCACCACCACAAGCAGCTCAACCACCACCACAACCACCAAGAACCAGAACTAAGATAATAGATAAATTTACATCTGAAGGTATTGCTGCTATCAGGGATCCAATCCAATTATTTGATATTGCCGCGTATGGATATTATAAAAGAAAAAAATATGTAAAACCAGAATATATTAAATCATTAAGCTCTGCCAATTGGATCAGAGATGTATATCGTGTCGCTACTGGTATTCCAGAAATCAGATCTAATGAAGATATTATGAATTTTAACAGATTTGATGATGATATACATAGATATATAGAAGAGGTTGAACAAAGTAAACGATTATCACAACCACCACCACAATTTGAATTACCACCACAATTTGAATTACCACCACAATTTGAATTACCATCACAACAATCTGAAACACCATCACCACAACGAGCACAACGACTACAACAAGAGCTACAACAACGAGAACAAGAACGACGAGAAAAAATAAAACGAGAACAAGAACGACGAGAAAAAATAAAACGAGAACAAGAACAAAGACAAGAAGAAATGAAAAAATACAATAGAATGAAACAACTACAACAAGAAAAAAGATTACAACTAGTCCAAACAACAGGTAAGGAAAAAGAAGAATTTCAAGACGCTCCCGGTGCAATTGGAAGTGGTCTAGGAAGTGGTCTTATTACTTGCCCCAATAACGTTCTTGCTGATGTTGATCGACTAGAAATTCTCATCGGAGGAAAACGAGCTGGTAATAATTCCCCAGAAATCATTAATGAAGCAGCTGATATTTGCAAACGATTATTTAGTGGCGGCATCATGGATATTAATGTATATCGGTCCCTTATTAATGAAATCGCCGATGATTATTATAGTGATTAAGTATGTAATTAGTGATAAAAACAGTTAATAATAAAATGATCGTGCATGGTACTCAACGTGGACCTACCATGGTCAGGGTAATAAACTCTCGATTACCTGTATACAAAACGACCTACGGAGATGGATTAGGTGATGTTGTTCAGGGTCTGTTTAGAAGGATAGCCCCAAAAGCAATACCGATTGCAAAGCAACTAGGAATGAAAGCTATTGATGTTGTTCGTGAAAAAGGTGTAAGCGCTGTTGGTAATCTCGCTAGCAAAGCATTCTCAGCAATTAAAGATAGACTATCACGATTAATACGCAGACCGACTCGACCTGTGAAATTACCTAGCACCGAAGTGATGCCAGCAAATGTCAGTAAAATCATAAATCAAGCAGCTAATCAAAAACTAGCGGAGTTAGCTGATATCCCGATGTCGGAAAAGGAAAAAATATAACCGCTAGTCTGATAGCAGGAAGTGGTCTTCGAGTTAGACGAAGACGATAATAATAAAGATGTTTAAGCGCATATCTGACCCCGCGTTTGATATGGACGCACCAGTTCTCAAAGATGAGTCTGTGCGTGATTATCAGTATTATTCTTACGACGCACGAATTCCAGATCAGCGTGGACGAATTGAACTACAGGTTCAAGATACAAGTAGGTATTTTCTACCTGCTGAGGCTTTTATTGAAGTAGAAAGTGAAATTTTAAATAACGCTGTTCCTGCAGCACCAGTAGCATACGCCGCTGATGTTAGTGTTGGTTTTATTAATAATGGTATTATGGCGTTGTTTGATAGTGCTACGTACATGATTGACGGAAAAAATATTGAATCGATTCAGAAAGACGTCGATGTTGCCACAACAATACTTGGTCTTGCGAGATACAGCGACGATTACTCAAGATCAGCTGGTCCATCAATGATGTTTGTGAAAGATACTTCTAATTCTCCAGAGTACCAACAATATGAAATAAGACGACCAAGAAATAATGCTAGAAACGCCGATGCGGATGTAGAGAATATGATTATTGATGTAGATACAGATTTCAACTTAGGATTTAGATCACGTCGAGTAATGTTAAGAGGCGATAGGAGAAGATTTTCATGTGCAATTCCACTGTCACATATCTTTGGATTCTGTAGAAATGTTAGAAAAGTCATTTTCGGAGCCAAACACACAGTTGTACTAGTACGAAAAGGCACAGACGATGATGCAATCTGGCGACTCCTCGGTACTGATCCTGGTATAGTAATACTAACAAAACTTTCCCTGTGGATGCCAGTGATGACTCCGTCAATATCTGAAGAAGACCGGTTGTTATCTTTTATGAGTCAAGGCGGTAAATCAACATTGTCATGGTTGACTATGACCACAGATGTTGTTCAGAGTGCAATTAATGGTTTATTTACGTGGCAAATAGCATCACAGCAAGGTGTTTCTGCACCGCGACATATATTTATTGCGTTTCAAGATACTGCACGAATAAACCAACAAAATCTTAGTATTATGACATTTGACAATCTTGATGTTTCTGAGGTTTCATTAAGGATAAATGGACATCAAGAACCATCCGAAGATATATTACTGAATTTCGATCAAAATCATGTAGCACGTGCACATCATCGATTAATGTCGTTCATGGGTCGTGATCAAAATATTGATACTGGTTTACAAATATCGCAGCTAGATTTTACATCGCTGTATCCGATTTATTATTTTTCTCTAGAACATTTAGATTTAACCAGACAATCTGTTGTAGATATTCATTTTCGAGCTTGTGTTAATAGAGATGTTGTAAATATCCCTAATTACAGAGCAATTGCTGTTATACTCAGCGATAAATCGATGTTACTCGAAGGTGTTGGTGGACGAATGAGAGTTATTGATGCTCCAGTAGAAAATATGTAAAATATTTTCTAAACATGTAATTAGATCGTTCATAATAATTATAAATGTCATATCATCACGTTAGTGTAAGTCTGACTCCTGGTTAGATTAAAAAGCTGCAATCAGCATCAAAAAATAACTGTGGAATAAAAATATCGTTAAAGCGAGAACAAATGACCGGTGCAAATAAACTATCGTTGACCGAGCGTCAGTTTAAAAACTTCAACGACGCTAAAAAATCAAATAAAGGCGTCAAACTTAATCTTTCTGCGGGCGCCATCAAAGATATTGCTAAAACGGGTGGTATATTTCCACTTCTCGCAGCAATACCAGCATTATTAGCAGCTGCAGCCCCAGCTGTTGCAAAGGCAGCTGCGCTAGGTGCTGTTGGAACAGCTGCTGGAATGGCGTTAAAGAAAGCAACCGGACAAGGAATCAAAAAAAAGGGAAGAGGTTTAAGATTACCAGGGACCCCACACTGGTACGGAAAGGGTCTAAGATTACCAGGAACCCCGCCTTCGTGGTACGGAAAGGGTCTAAGATTACCAGGGACCCCACACTGGTACGGAAAAGGTCTAAGATTACCAGGGACAGTTTACTAATATCACCTATGTCCAATTTTGATTTACTTAATGCTGCTAAGCAATTAAAAATAAAAAATTTTAGAGGTGTTTTTATGCGCGATCAATTACCTACCGTTGCAATGCAACATGAAACCGGTATTATTAATCTCGATAAAATTCTGGCCCAGGCACGCACTGGGTCGCATATGCAATTGATCCACGTGGAATTATTTATTTCGATTCGTATGGATTAGCACCACCAAAAGAATTTCTTCATTATGTCAGTAATATTACTACTCCAATCTGGTATTCAACGCTACCGACACAAAAAATAACTGATCCTCCAATATGCGGCCGTGAAACCCTCGCTATGCTTGATGCTGTATCAAAATCAACAGCACTGCCTCATAAAGTCGTGCACGCGTTCACTACACTACGTCATAGCACTTAAACTGATATCAGTAAATATAATGGTAGATATTTATGGAAGATCCTCAGGTAGAGCTCAGAAGGTTGATTTATCTAAATATGCAACTATTGATCAGCTCAGAAATGAAATCGATGATTTATTAAATATAACGAGTGTGGATCAAAATGAAGTCGTCGTTTTTCAGGATAAACAAGGACGATTAAAAACGAGTAATATACAACTACTAGATGTACTTGTACGAATTCCCAACGCGGTTGTTAATAATGTCGTTACTTTCACTGATCAGGTAAAATACAGGATTCCGGTAAGTCGGTTAATGATTATGTTAAGAAAACTGGTGATGTATTTACCGGTGATGTTATTATGTCAGGAAGAAAAATTACGTATCTTGGAGATCCAATCGCAGATACAGACGCAGCAACAAAAAAATACGTCGATGATCAAGAATCCAAGTACGTGTCAGTGCGCGGTGGTATAATGCGTGCATTTCTCGACATGAATAATAATGGTATTAATAATCTCAGAACACCAGAAACAGATTTTGACGCTGCAACGAAGAAATATGTCGACGATAGGGAAATTCCAATAACGACTTCGTTAACGACAATCAATGATGGAATTGCTTCATTTAGAACTGAATATTTTAATCACGTACAAACATTTCTAAATTTTCGTAGAAATGTACACAGATCTATTAATGACTTTTTTGGAACTCCACCAAATGTTATTATTAATCTCGCTGACATTAACGCAAGACTCAACGATATCATTAGTGGTATTCCTAACATTATTCAAAAAACTAATCTCGTTAAAATTCCTCACAAGCAGATCATTAATATCGTGTACACAGTCGCATCAGGAAAGGCAACATGGTCGCAGGAAAATAACACTTTTAAACACACTGCAGAGGTTACTGGTGTATACAGATTATCTGTATTTAGTAGTGCAAAATTCAGTATATTTACCACATTTCCATGGCGTCATTCAACCGATGATTTTTCTGGAATTGTGTCTATAGTGTTAAATAAAGATACTGAAGAAACGTTTATGCTAATAGCGAATGATAAAAAATTAACCGCAGCGACTTATTGGTGGTGTATTGAGTTTGTAGCTGAAACTCCCGAATTAGTTACTTAAATAAGTATAATGAATCAAGAATCATTTATCGACGTTCAACGTCACAGATACACTCAAGTATGTGAGTGTCAAACTAAACTAAAAAATATCATCGACGATTACACGATAAAGGTAAAAAAATATCGTCGTCGTATGGTCGTTATTGATATAATGGTATACTCGGTTTCTGCTGTTATTGCTGGAAGTGGATTATTATTATCAACGATAACGATGACAGCGCCTGCAGTTGTAACGATTATAGTTTCAACGGCAACAACATGCGCAGGTATTTTCAGTATTATCGCTAAGAAAATATCTACGTGTACGAATAATAAACTAAACGAGTATATAATGAAATTGCACACAGCAACAGCCGCATACACTAAATTATGCTCGTATATTTCAGCGTATCTCAGTGATGGTAAAATATCTGATGAGGAGTTCGTAACGATAATGAAAACCTACGATGAAGCGTTCATAGTGGAACGCGATGCGTTCTCTAGTGACGGAAAGATGGAGAATTAAATAATAACGATAATAATAATGTCATCGTTAGAATTACTTCAGCAGATCGTGGCTAATACAACGCCGTCAAAAACTACTATGATATCATTAAGTTCAACCAATCCTGAATTTAGCGTTAATTTTCCGACTGCAATTCCAGCAAAGGAAATAGCATTAGCGCAATTACGAGTTTATTATAGTTGGCCTAATATTAGATCAAAACCGTTTGGTGGACAACAACCAAATAATTCACTGGTATTTGCGAATAAAAATAAACCGGATGGAACACCTGACTGGCAGGTTGTTGGAATTTCAACGGGCAGTTATCAAATAGAACAGATTAATGATGAGTTCCAACGCAGAATTAAATCTATCACGGGAAAAGAATCTAAAATAGCAATTACTGTTTATGAACCAACACTATCAGCGGCGATTGAAATAAATTCTCCTGATTATCTCGTAGATATTTATCAAAGTTCGATCAGATCAGTGTTAGGATGGCCTGATGTCGCACCTGTTTATAATGGAGTTTCAGAACCAAAACTAGAAGAATTTAAAACGAGTGAAGAAAAATTCATTAAAAATCCAGAATATCGAGAAGAATATCCATGGCATTATATATTTTTTAAATTTGATTCAAACAACGATATATATTACTTTACCGATTTTTACGGTAAAAGAATTCTCAAGATGACTAGATCAGTAATTAATGCTATCGTTACACCAGAAGGGATAGATCGAAATATTGTTGATGTAGAATTTATTAAAGAATTTTTTGATTATTTAAAACCCGAATACGATAAAACGTTTAATGATTTAAGAAATTTACTTATTTCATTATCTCAACATTATGATCCTAATGTCAAGCAGCAAATAATCGAGTCAATAAAACATTTAAATGGTATCTTATTCGATTTATACATCGCCAATCGAAGTATTATAAATATTGCGACTGATCTTAGTAGAATTGGTTACACAAGATCAAATATTAAACAAATATTTCTTGATCATTATAAAATAACAGAAAAAGATTTACAAACATTTGTTATACCAGATTTAAATAACGCTGAAATGAAGAAATCATTAAAGATCTTATTGAAGAATATTATCCGGGCGTAATTGAATCGTGGAGAAAAATAGCCCCACCACCGGCTATACTAAAACACAATAACAACCCCTTTGGTGCCGGTAGACATATATCACCGGGCATTGTAAACATAACATCAGTTATTGCAGTCAATCTGGTATGTGATGTTATTGAAGGTAGCTATCAGGTAGATCTTTCTAAATCTAACAACCGCAGTGGCACTGTGGAGCAAGGGTACATATTATTCAGTTTTAGCCCGATTGTTCCACCAGGCTGGCTAATTGTGGCAGAACCAATTAATCCCGTTTACCTGCGAGTTCATAATCCATTTCTGACAAGAATAAATTTCAAACTCACTGACCAGGCAGGAAACATTTTGGACACGAGGAACGAATCTCTTAATATAAACCTATATATACGCTCATAGAACGTCTGATTATTTAATCAGGGGATATAATCTGATGAGTAAATACATAATCAATTTTATATGATTAAAGCAATTGTATATATAATAAAGCGAGATAACTCGGCTATCTCTCTGCAGTAAATTGAACTATTATTTCCCTTACTACGTTACCTGTACAAACCCAGTTATATGTACGTGTATAGCGTATATTAGTCCGTCTGTCTGTTACCTTAACGAACTATAACTTTATGCGTGTAAATTATTTTATGAATTTTGAAAAACTGAAGTACAATTCTACATTCTATCAGTAATACAAGTTCTGTGAGACAGCGTAAATATTATATATATACTTAAATTTAACTATATTATTGATAAGAGAACGATGGCCGAAATGGTAAGACGGTTTGACGTAGATCGAAGCTCTACAGACTCTCGCGTGTTCGAGTCTCAAAAAATGCTAAAGATATTATCTTGCATTTGCGACTGATGCTTATCTAATTGGGGGAACCCGGAGAATTTCCTCGATATCCACAACAGACAAAATACACTCTCCTATCATACACCCTTGAGGGGTGTACGTTTTACACTCCCGGGGTTTTGTATGGGGGGAGAGTGTACAAAATTTGTTGGACGTAGACAGGATTCCCCCGTCATCACCATTTGTATATATTCATGTTCATACAATCATTAGGATAAGTTTATGTTTGTGCAGTCCAAAATCATAAACCATCTGTATATATTTCATAACCATACAATCATTAGGATAAGTTTATGTTTGTGCAGTTCAAAATCAAAATCATAAAACCATATATCACAAACAAAACAGCTCCCTGACAAAACAAAAAAAAAGAAAGTCATGGGAGCTAATATTTTTTTATATTAAATATATAAATATATATATATATATATATATATATATATATATATATATATATATATATATATATATATATATATATATATAACGAACCAAGAAAACATTAATGATATTATTTCTGCTATTAAAAAACTAAAACATAACGGAATAAAAATATCTGATAATCTCGACCCTCAGAAAATCATGTACGATTTTGAATTACTGCAACAGAGAAAATTTGATAATAAATATACACTATCTTCAAACTACAGATTCATAAAATTAATTTATCAATCTATGCTTGAATCACTAGCCATGGTAAACGACAATCAAATAAAGCTATTTGCACCTCTTGCACGTTCTATCGAAAATATTAAATCCGAACTGTCTCACGAGTACGAAAGAAAAAGATTGTGGATAATCGTGTAATGCAATTAAGAAAGATTATGCTATCTGATTCTGTCAATGCTGAAAGCGGCGAAGGTGAACCCCTGACAGAGTCAGTGACTGTAATTATGGCTAAACAAAACCCTTGGGAAAATTAACAGAGTCGAACTATTTGTTTTTGTAAGAAGACAAAATTAGACATATTCAAATACTATCCGCTGATTATATATTTTGGAAAAGGAAGATTTTTGTATATTTTCTGCGACAAATTGTACCGATCGTGGTACTATGTCAAAATATTTGGCAGCAGAATTAATTGATTCAAAACTAATTTCTTCCCCAGTCTCTGTATTCACTGACTTTATAGCTCTCTTTCTGTATAATTTACACCTTCCTGTGTTTCCGGATTTACAATTTTGACTCTGTGTAGTAACTCGTAAATTAGAAATCGAATTATCAAGCTTATTGCCGTTGATGTGATCCACCACATACCCATCCTTGATCATTCCAAAATAACACTCGTAGGTAAATATATGAGATAAATATCCTTTTTTCTTGCCATTAACAGTAAATCTAAGATAACCAGTATTATTAAGACTACCTACTGGTTTTTTCAATCTGCAGTTTCTAATCACGCCATCACGAGATGCTTCATAATTAGTAAAGATTGGATGTGACACAAACTCATTTTGTTCCATTTATATATAATACTATTTGTTTAAATCATTATTTTTTTTTGAAAATCTAGCCAAATAATCTTCTTCGGTTTTTATAGGAGAGTCAGCGTTATTTTTTTTGTCATAATATCGTTTTAATTCTCTGTATTTTTTACCACCGCATTGCGCGCACAGTTGAGTTTTTCCTCGCACTCCAGCACTACACACAATACACGGTTTTGGTCCTAGACTTCCATTTCTGACACATTGCATATGATAACTACAATATTCATTCACGCATGATTTATTACAAGTAGAAGTATATCCAATTTTGAGCCAAGCACATTTGTTTTGTGTTTCAATCATATACAAAAGATTAATGTTCAATTAAATATATACTTGCCCTAATTATAATATGGAGGAATTATCCGTTATTGAACCTTCCCCTGCTAGATTTGACCTTGACAGACTATCAGAATATAAACTCAGTACTTCGATGCAGGATCTGGCATTAACGGTAACCGAACGTATTCGTGAAGCAAAAAAGGAATTTCGTGACGATGGTGCAGTTCATGCATGGTCAACATTCAGAGTTGGAAATGTTACTAATATGATGAATGACAAACGAGGAAAAGTAATTATTAATCACCTTGATAATCAAAAATATTTTATTTTAATAAAATTTATTGTAAATACAGAAGAAGATATTTGGATTATTCGTGATAAGCGTGATCCCGTCCGTGTGCAGTCCGGGGGTAGTATTGTTCTTTTGAGTAATAAATCTAAACCCGGAATACTCACTGGCATTGATAAACCCTATTATATACAGAGTTATCCAGCAACTGCAGTTGTATATGGAATATCTCCGCTGAATGATAAACCTAATGTTGCGGATCTGAAACCGATGAAAATATCAAGAATAAACTGCGTAGCTGAACGAGTTACAGAACATTTTACAAATGCGATACGTGGTAATGGCTTAACAGATTTAAGACGTAAAAAAATAAACAAATGGGTAGAAACGGTTAAGGATGCTGGTGCATCTATTAAGGATGTCGCTGAGCTAGAAAAGTTATTAAGATTTCCAATAACAGTAAAAACACTAACCGGAGAGATATTATACGAACCAAAATATATAAAAAATGGAAACCCTATAACAATCGTTGATCATAATGCACATGCATGGACTAATGCTGTAACGATATTTCCACGAGATAGAAAAGTTAAATCTTATAACGGTGATATCTTTGATTTTATTAAAAATATCAGCAAAAGCGACCCTGTGTCTGTTTGGTTATTTCAGAGTTCGGAATATGATCATTACGATCAGTTTGTACGGCCTAACGATGATATTTATCGTACAGAATCTCTCCATGAAGAAATGGAACATCTTGCATTGAAATATACCTCTGATGATGTCATAGTTGGACAATTACTGAATAACTGCTTTACCGTACCATCGGTTGCTGCCCATTTTGCTCAGGAGAAAAATTCATGGAAAACGACACGATCGGAATTCCTTGAAGATGTCAAGAAAAGCTGTATAGAATATGGTCACGGTGGGTTATGGAACACCAAATACAACCATAGTGATGTTATCTCAGTTGATATAGTAGCGTGTTATCCTGGGAGTTTTCTTGGATATGGAGTATATTCTGAGTACTTTAAGAGATTCGGACATCCTACACATGACATGACCAGGGTTGCGATAAACGGACATTTACCAGATGTTGACTTAACCGGATTTGCTCATGTAGAATTATTCGAATTTGCAGAAAATCTCCATCCGATTACTTATGCTTGGTTTGGAAGACATTTTTCAGAAAAATGTTGGGTTCCAATAGTACTATTGCGATATATACTTGATGTTGGAATTTTAATATCGTTGAGAGTAACTGAAGCGATTATATCGTATAGTTCACAGAAGCAAGTTTGGTTACCAGAACCGAACAGATTTAATATCGATGATACCAGAAAAGAATTCCCTGATATTGATGAAGATCATATTATTAAAATAAATAAATGTAGAAACGAATACGATGAGAAATTTACAAAAGATCTCGGTAGAAAGATAATCGGTAAATTTACTCAAGGTGGTTCATACGATTATAAACGACATTGTACAAGATTGATTATGGACGATGCTGAACTAGATTTTATAATCGCTGATACAACTGAAAAAAATACGTTTATAAACCGATGTAATGCTTATTTATCAGATGGAACAAAACTAGGTACCATTGTGAGCTACCTTGATGGCGAGTCACCGCAGTTTACTCATTTAAGATCTTCGATGTTAGCTTATGTTTCGATAAACCTACTATCGATGATAAATAAATTTCCTCATCACGCTGTCAGAGTCGCTACGGATTCATTTTATGTACATAAAAAATATAAGGATTTATTAAAACTCGGTAATGGTGAATGGGGGACGTGGAGGATAAAACAAGAAAATATATTTAGTTATTCTGAATCTGCAGATGTTGAAATTGTGGAGATATATTACAAAAATAATAATCAAATATTAAAGTCATCTGCACCATCTGTGTACGATCCTGTATCTAGACATAAGACCGTTTATCTTAATGGGTGTGGTGGTTCAGGTAAAACAACTCGTGTAATTAATTTATTTATAAATAATACATCAGATATGATTGTTTTAACACCGACGCACAAACTTGCTAGAGAAATAAAACAACGAGGAGTAAAATCGTGTACATATCACAGTTTCTTTAGATGGTGCGGAGACTTATGGACTCCATCGCGGATGGGTGAGAAATATGTACCTAAATATATTATATGGGACGAGATATGTACGGTGTCGTTAGAAACACTAAAACCATTTCTTGATTGGTTGTTATTGAAGAATACTGCTGTGATTATGTGCGGCGATCATGGTCAACCACCACCCTTTGTTGGACAGTCTCCACATGAATGGCTAAAGAATAACGTAGATTATTATGAAGAAATAAATGATGACCATAGAGCTATTGATGAACCGGTGAAAGAGTTTAAAAAAATTAATCAGACTTCAGCCAGACAGAGTACAATGTGAGATAATGCGAGGAGTAATTCCAGAGACTTCTATAAATGAATTTTGGATTTTATGGAATCCCGCTGATTTAATAGTCGCGAGTAGAAAGATAGTTCGTGATGAACTACAGGATAAATTATTTTTGTTACATAAAGAAAAGTTTTCAGATCTACCTGTACCTTTGTGTTATCGCCCAGCAGATACTCGACGACAGAATATTGATGTTGAAATACCAGGTGCCTTGGTTCCACCAAGGGTACAGAATCTTGTACTGAATGACATTGTTTTAGTCGATATTAATGTCGTTGAGAATGCGCTGAGTATGAATAAATCGCCGTGGACATTAGGGTACGCGATAACGATTCACTCGTCACAGGGATTAACTATAACTGACACTAAAATCTGGATTGTAGATGATCGGATCGAGTGGTCAAACTTAGTCTATCTTGCAGTATCTCGTGTTAGAAGAATAACTCAACTACATAGGGTTATTATGAATTTTATAGAAAATAATGATCAAACTGTTAATAATGACGTAATAAGAAAAAAACTATCTGGTTATAAGCAATGTGACAAAAAAAATAATCGTGATTTTGATATTGATGTTCAATTTATTATAAAACTAAAACAACTACAGAATAATAATTGCGCAAGTTGCAACTGTAATATGTTATGGCAGTGTTCGAATCCAAGACAATTTACCGTAGACAGAATTAATAGTGATCTTGGTCATACACGTGAAAATGTAATGCTGACCTGTCTTGAGTGTAATCGACGTCGAGGTTCTGGACGTTTACAAAATTGAGCTTGGTGGTAATTGTGTATCCTCAGGAATTACTTGTAATTGTTCACATACAAATCCACGCTGAGGGGCAGTAGAATCTAGTCTGTATATTGGAGGTCTACCAGAGGATCTAACCAAGCTAGAAATTTTATGTGTACTCACGCTCCAGATAGGATCGGTTGCTCTTTTTTTACCGCCTTCAAATTCGCCAGGTTCATATAAATATCTAACTGTAACATTACCTAATACTGGTTGAGAGAAAGATTCATGTCGTTGTCCGTAGCCATTGGGTATATATTTTTTTTTGATCGCATTAGAAGGTTTCATGGAAGTTGCACGAGTAATTTCATTATTCAACGCAGCTATCACACTCGGTAATCTTGCAACCCATTCACGAGATCTATCCTTAACGTCAGTAGATATTTCCTTTGCGTATTGGTATCCGAATAACCGCTCAGCAAGAGTTCTATTAAATCGTTCAACGATTGCCTGATCACGACGAATTTCAGTATGTCCTCGTCTGATTTTAACGTTGTGCTTGTTCATCAACGATGATACTACTCCAAGAAATTCTTTACCGGGATCAACCTGTAGTAGTTTTGGCCATCGTAGACCACCTCGATGATAAATTCGTTCGAACGCAGATGCAACTTCGGATGCTGTTTTCGTTGATAATGGCTCCGCTTCTTTATATCTACTAGCAACGTCAACAACAGTTAACGCGTATTTGTATGTGCGTGATTTTCGTCCACGTGTTTTAATGGTATCGTGTGGTAAAAACAGTATATCCGCTTGATGAACTTCATTAGGGACACTAACATCAAAATGCGCGTAATGAATTTTTTAGGTGGACTTAGGAAGATTTGCCATATTGCCTGTCGTGCTAACCATGATGCAGCGACATCACGTGAAACTTTTGCTGCTTCGGCGAGTTTACTAATCGCTGCTTTACCTCTCCAGAATCCTCTCGGGGAATAATAAACAGATTCCATTATGATAGTTATATAATTAATTGCCAACCCCTAGCACCAGTTTACCTTTCATAGCAGTTTTTACTAGAAAACTAGATAATTTTTCTCTGAGAGATTTATTAGGTATAGAATTTAACGCGTGAATCAATTTCACATCCGCGAGATGTCGGTGTTGCAAATCCTTACTTTTATACGCGACATCGTGAACGTGACATGCTTGATCGATCTTATTTACTGGATACTCTCCTGGTTTTGGTTGATCTTGATCATCGAGTCTGATATCAAGACGAGTTCCAGGACCACAATAATTATATCCGGGTAAATGTTTCTCACCGGGGTATTTAGCCCATGGAGTTCCTGGTAATTTTCCTAACGAAGCAGCGTATCACCACCTGTCTTTGTTCCTGACTTAGTCATGGAGACAAATTTATATTTCTTGGTACCACATTTCACACACTTGCCTGTAAGTGCACGTCTTTTATTTTTTGTTGTTACTGTCGTTAATTCAGTAGTATCGGTAAGTGCTCTGCATCGAACACAATATAGACTCATATTATTTATTATATGGATATAATTGACTTTTCTGCGACACGAAAACAAGAGCCAGTAAAGCACCATCCAGCGTTACCAAATTCTATCAGAATGATTATAATAGGCCCATCTGGAAGTGGAAAGAGGCAATTGTTGCTTAATCTGATAATGCGATGGCTCAAGTGGAACAAACTGTATTTAGTAGCACCATCTGTAGATGATCAGAGGTGTTATGAAGTACTTAAGGATTTTAATAAAAATGCAAAACTACTGGATGGAAATGATATTATTGATTTTATAACCGATATTGATGAAGCACCATCTGTAGATGATCTAGATGGATTCATTAATAATTTAGTAGTGTATGATGATGTTATGCTGGACAAACAATCAAATCCAGGTAGAATATTTCCTCGAGGTAGACATAAAAACACGGATGTGATTTATGTTACTCAGAGATATACACAAATTCCAAAAGTAATCAGAGACAACTGCAATATTTTAGTTGTATTTAATGGAGTAGATAATTATACTCTACAGAATATTTATTATACTTGGCGTTCAGGCGACATGGACATGATTAAATTTAAAAACTTCTTTTCAAAAGCACAAGCTGTTCCGTTTGGATTTATAACGATAAATTTACACGATCCAAGATCAAGGTATCGTGTAGGTTTAGATAAAATCTTTGGTCCTTGATTTTATCAAGGTAGCAGCAGAGAGGGTGAAGGACATACGCATGTGACCAGATTGTGAAAAAATCTGGTCAATTAAAGAAGTTTTCATTATTAAGGCAAAAAACTTATTTTTTTAGCCTTCGTAGGAACCCTTAATTTTCAAAAATAAGGTCTCTACAAAGTTGTAGGGTTCACCCTCTCTGCTGCTTCATGTCATTCGGATTTGCAGAAGCAACTAAGAAAGTACATTTTGAGGAAATTCAAGGTGCAAAATGAAAGGATATGTATTTCCATTCTTTGGGGGAGCCCCGAGTGGCCGAGTGGTCTAAAGCGCTCTTCGTTACGGATCACTGCCATCTCACCTCTGTCTGCGTCGGTTCGAGTCTCGGATTCGGCGAATGTGGATATGTGAGAAAGCTTGCCAGTAGCTTCTCGTGGGTCGGTGGTTCTTTCCGGGGATTTCCCGGTTTCTTCCTCCACTATTAATACTGGCCGCCATGTATAGCCTATCGAGTGCTGAAAAATGGCGTTAAGCCCTACAACAACAACAACAAAAACAACATTTCCATTCTTATTGCCAGCTAAAGCGGACATATGTTTATGCCCTGTTACATGCATGCTCTCTGTTTGAGGAAACCCAGCTATGTACATGACCTGTATAGCTTCTATATCTAACCTACTTCCGAAACATTGTGTCGAAAAACTTAAAAGGGGAAAATTGCAAAGCAGCTGCTGTGTGACAGTGCTTTTATCTAGTGGAAATAATAAATCTTCGTCGTCTTGCCTTATTGGCTCTGTGGTCCTTAGTTTTCTATCAAATCCTTCTGTTGCATTTTTTTCTTGAATTTATTGTTTTTACTAACTTGTAAAATGGTACTATCTGACAGATATGCGAAAGCTCTTGGCTTCAATATGCGTTTCTGTATTATTGTATAAACCCTAGAGGGCACTGGTCATAGTCTGACCTATTTTATTTGCGTAACGTTACGATCATTTCTCCTAAATAGCTGCTTCAATGCTCAGAATGGTATTTCAATACTGCGTCTATCGCGTTTTTTTTTAATTGTGGACATTGCGAATATCACGTTCATTCGTTTGCTTTTTGGAAAGTTTCATTTGTGACTCACTGAAGAAGTCCACATCGTTAACCTTATCATCTCTACTGACTGTGGTGGTGTGTGAATGAAGCTAGTTCCAAGCCATTGAAAAAGGAGGACTATAACGTCTACTATCGGAACCTTCCGCTATACACCAAGCTAGGCGTACGCGTCACAAAGATTCGACCAGATCTCGTGAATCGAGCAATATATGCTTATGAATAAGGACCATAGGACGAAGGCTAAGAATTTTTATGAAAAAGACATGTCCCAGCTCATGAACAATAAAATGGGTTCGTACGGCATAAGCAAGTCGAACCTGAGGTTGCTTGACATATGAAACTGGGTAGTTCCTGAGTTCCTCCTAACTTAAGTATATGGCCACTATCTCACCTAGTTCGCCAAAGGATGAAATTGTTGAGGAAACAGAGTATCTTCAGGCACAATATATCATTCCTTGCGAACGAATGTTCTGCGCGAAGAATTACTACCTGAAAGATGATTTATAGGTGGATGGTCTGGGATGTTGAACTTATCAGTCAGGATGAATACTTTGAGCAACTACGCAGGGTCTGTGGCACAGCATTTCTGATGCATATAGGTACCGCATATAGGTATACAACTTCTCCTGGGCGTACGCAGGCCCAAACAGCCGCTCAGAGCACGGTTAAACCTCTCCGCAATGACCTGCGCATGTTCGAATTTTCCCTGCACGCACTGCTTGGCTAAGAATTGCGACAAAGCTCCATAAACTCTGACCGGGGTCAACCTGCAACGGCTTGGACCACTTCAGTGACTCCCACTTGTAGATATATGCCAAAATGTCGGCAACCTGCTTCCTTTGTTGTCATGAATTAGTCTTTCTTGTAACGGCTCGAGATGTCAACCACAGCCAGAGCGTACTCGCATGCGTATCGACCTACCTCATCGTGGGGCAGAAACAAGAGGTCGTCCTGATGACCTAGTTTGGGATTGAAACATACAATTGAGGTAGGGAAATTTTGCGCTGTACCAGGAGATAAATCTGCCGCATGATCTGTGCCTAGAGATACACCATAAGAACATCTCGTGAGACTTTAGCAGTTTCTGTCAGCTTTGTGACTGCTAACATACCCTTCCAGTAACCTCGCGATTTGTAGTGTGGATGTATACTTACTTTCAATGCATTCTATGTCCTAACAAGTTAAAAGGTTTGATGCTCTTACCTGTTTTGAAAATATCAACTTGGCAGCGCAAAATTGCTTTTGCTTGGCATCTGCTAATCGGTTTTCCTTCGGACCTTCTGCGCCATCCCAACGATTCTGCTGGCTCGGCTTCCAGACCAAGTAGTATCTCTTCCAAATCACGGTCACTAGTAGATTATACCATGCCTCTTATATAGTTTGGATATGGTTCACTGATCTTTAGACTCGAAGTAGTAAGCAGACTAAGGCCGTAACGTGTTATGACATGACTGGCAATACATGAACGAATAATAAATATCAAGCCAACCTCTCGAGCAAGTTGCTCTAGTCTCGCACTCGAGCAAATCGTAACATGGAAGGTCGCTCAAAAGAGCCGACAAGATGGCATGTCACTGGTGGGTCTCTGAGCAGAAGGAGCTTGCCACGGCTTTCGTTTTTTTTTTGTAAACAACTAGTTGGCGTCCGCTTGACGCGAGGTCTCAATGATATTGTTTTATCCGTGCATCTCCGTAAATGCGTTTTATTTTTCACAGTAAATGAGGGCAGTAGAATATGGGGGTACTATACGGACAATGGGAATTAGCATTACAGATCCCCCCTCACCGGGGTACTATACGGTACTATACGGACAAGATTTATACAGACAAAAATCACCCTGGGGTACTATACGGACAATAGGAATTTTGTATAGCGTCTAGCACACCCTGGGCCTGTATACGGACAGTGGGAATTTTGTATAGGGACAATAGGAATGGAACAGGTAGGGCGACGTCACGGTACTTGACACTTGCAACAATGTAGCAAGTACTGTGACGTCCTGCCACCTGTTTCATTTCTATACAAAGTGTGTAGAGACTGAGAGAGACACATGCTAATAAAAGCCCGAGATTTATATATAAAGCATTACCTAGACCTGAAATTATGTTGAACGGTGTTCATAAATTTGCATAATTATAATGATGCTATAAATAGTTATAATCAAGGAAAAGACTAACGCCAAAATGGATGTGACTAAAAGTAACGCTAAAATTACGAAATTGTCCCAGAATTTAACGGAGACTAAACATGTCCCTGAACATTAGGTTACATTGGTTTAGACTAAAAGTAGTACTAAAATTACAACATTGTCCCGGACTACAGTGCAGACTGAGAAAATCTGGAACATTAATATTCAAATGACTGTGACTAAAAGTAACGCTAAAATTACGAAATTGTACAAGAATTTAACGGAGATTGAACATATCCTAGAAGATTAAATTATATTTGTTTAGTCTAAAAGTAGTACTAAGATTACCAAAATGTCCCAAACTCTAGTGGAGACTGAGAAAAACTCCGGAAGATTGTATTCAGATTGCCGTGACTTAAAATATTGCACTAAATTTCCGAAAAATTTAACGGACTTGAATGGAAACTGATAACTAGCCAGATGTTTTGGTTGTCAGAAATGGCAAAGACAAAGTGTAGCACTAAATTCTGAAATTGCACCGGACTTTAGTGGAGACTGAAAATAATCCATAGATAAATTTTAAAAATGTTACCAAGACTTAAAGTAGTACTGAAATTATTTAAACTCATACCGACCTTCGCGGAAACTGAAAAATTGTAAATAAAAAATTAAAATAAGCGATACTATAGCGTCAATGGGAATTAGCATTACGGGACCCTGCTTTTTTTTACTATAACGTCAAGATTTATAGCGTCAATGGGAATTAGCATTACGGGACCCTACTTTTTCTACTATAGCGTCAAGATTTATAGCGTCAATGGGAATTAGCATTACGGAACCCTACTTTGTACTATAGCGTCAAGATTTATAGCGTCAAATGGCACACCCTGGGACACTATAGCGTCAATGGGAATTTTGTATGGGAACAATAGGAATGGAACAGGTAAGGTGACGTCACGGTACTGGACACTTGCAACAGAGAATAATGTTTTTGTGTGTTAAACATAAATTATACAACAACTAAAAATTTCTTTTTGGGCAAGAAGGAATAAATCTTTTCGAGGCAGTGTAGTGGTCCTGAAAAGGGTCTTTGTCGCGAATGCATAAAACACACCACATATACTATCCAAACAAACGGACGCGAAAGCATAAAACACAATACATATACTATCCATACAAACGGACGCGAACGCATCAAACAGCACATTATCTACTATCCACACAAACGCTAGGCGAACGCATAAAACACACCATGCTTACTATCCACAAAAACGCTAGGCGAACGCATAAAACATCCATATATACTATCCACACAAACGAATGAGAATGCATAAAACACACCATACTTACTATCCACACCAACGGACGAGAACGCATAAAACGCACACCAATATACTATCCACACCAACGAAAGACAACGCATAATACACACATATATACTATCCACACAAACGAATGAGAATGCATAAAACAAACACATTATACTATCCACACAAACGGATGAGAATGCATAAACACACCATATATACTATCCACACAAACGGACGAGAATGCATAAAACACCACATATACTATCCAAACAAACGGATGCGAACGCATAAAACACCACATTATCTACTATCCACACAAACGGACGAGAATGCATAAACATGCACATTATACTATCCACACAAACGGAGGCGAACACATAAAATACACACATCTACTATCCACACAAACGGACGCGAACGCATAAAACACACACACATTATACTATCCATACCAACGGACGAGAATGCATAAACACACCATATATACAATCCACACAAACGGAAGAGAATGCATAAAACACCACATATACTATCCAAACAAACGGACGCGAACGCATAAAACACATTATCTGCTATCCACACAGACGCTAGGCGAACGCATAAAACACACCAACGAATGAGAACGCATAAAACACACACATTACACCATCCACACCAACGGACGAGAACGCTTAAAACACACACCTATATACTATCCACACCAACGATTGAGAATGCATAAAACATACACCTATATACTATCCCCACCAACGTACGCGAATACATAAAACATACACCTATATACTATCCACACCAACGAACGAGAATGCATAAAACACACCACATATACTATCCACACCAACGAACGCGAACTCATAAAACACACACACACACATTATCTACTATCCACACAAACGAATGAGAAGAAGAGTTAGAGGGTTACCAAAATCTTTTACACAATGTAAACTTAGTTCAAGAGGACACTTCTGAACGGTGTGTGATGTGCAAGTTAATGAATAAACAATTTAGATTTGCCACTTGTGTACGACCATCTCTTTGCAGAAAGTACATTTAATGCATCCGACAAAATAAGGTATAAAAACGGACTACCACTAGCAGAATAACCACTCCCTTCAGGACAGGACAGGACCGTTATCGACATCCCCGAAAGACCATTCCGGGAAGATACTTGTGTGACTGTGCCAAGGAGTGTAGAGACTCTAGGAACAATACACACTGTCCCTACAATTCCACCTCTTGATCACCACAAATGTTGTACAGAGACTTGTTTATATTCCACTATGGTCGTTTTGATGTGTCTTATATTCATGTACTTAACCATCTGGCTTTTAGGTAGTTTTGTCTTTCGTGTTGTTCACAATTAAAGATGACAATAAACGTGTCCTGAAAAAAGTATAAAAACTCTTATCTTTTCTGTCTTCGTGTCAAAAGTGACATTTCTTACACTACTATGGCTACCTCTACTGTCTCTGCTCTCTCGTCCTCCACTGTCAAAGTCATTGACGAACACGTGGATAGAACTAGCTGGGAGGCCTTGTATCTTCGCCATCCCTTTAACATGCTCATTGCATGACCGAGCGGGTCAGGCAAAACCGAATTTGTCAAATTTTTGATCGAACATAAACATCATTTGATCCATCGTCCACCTCAATGAATCGTGTGGTGTTACAGAGAGTTGCAATCGGCGTACAGCCTTCTGCGAGAAAGTCAAGGCGATTCCATCGTCTTTGTGGAAGGCATTCCTGACGAAGACGACGGGATCGTGTCTGACCCTTGTCAAACCCATCTGGTTATTTTTGACGACATGTTAGGAGAAGACGAAGAAGAAATTAAACTCTGGTTTACGCGCAAAGGGCATCATCGTAATGCCAGTGTCATTTACATCACCCAAAATTTGTTTCAACAAAGTAAAGCCCATCGTACCATCAGTCTCAATGCTCATTACGTGGTGTTGTTTAAAAGCCCTAGGGATAAATCGCAAGTGCAAGTGTTAGCCAAACAGTTAGGAACACCTTGGCTGACTCATGCGTACGACGATGCCACTCAAACCACACACGCTTATTTACTCGTGGATTTAAAACCCACCACTCCCGATTATTTGCGATTTCGTACCCATCTGTTTCACCACTGGTGCCAAGACGGTGGGCCTGTCGAGTACACGTCCCCTTCGTCGACTTAACAACAATCACAATCACCAAAAATGTCTATAAAAACCTCGGTCACTTTGGCTCCGTCTCACACATCGTCAACATGACGTCCCTTCAGTCTCATCTACCCATCAAATTGATTCGTGCCTTGTACGGTATCAGTAGCGAAAAAATTCACAAATACGTGCTCGTGTCTTAGAAGTTAGTCTCAAAGATGTCTTACAATGGTTTACGGTGACAGCACGTCAATTACTGCAAGGCATCATTCAGATTCCACATCAAACCAAACGTTTTTTCTGAGAGAAACAAAGTAGTCTTGACGCAGTTATCCGATCCTCGCATTGACACTCAAACCAAAAAGCAAATCATTTTGACACATGGAGGAAGCGGTTCTCTAGGAGGTGTCTTCATTTGTTCCTTCTTAAAATGGGATCCCCATGCTCCCAAAGTTCTGCCCGAGAAAAAAGCCACGCCCAAACGTACCCAGAAGAAAAAGAAAAAGAGCAACTATGTCAAGACCAGGTCACAGCCTCAGAAAAAGAAAAAGAAAAGTCCACAGAAAACAGCTTCTACCCGCAAGAGAGCGTCTCCAAAAACTTCTCCTCCAGCGGTGACACCCTCTTCCTCTTTAGCAGCAGTTGCCGCTGCTCACAAAGTACCTGCCCCCAAAATCAAAGGCCAAGAGAGAACGGGTGTTACAGAGTTTACTGGATTTGTCCAAGCAAGAACTGTCTCGATTTAGTCCGTATCGAACTCCTTCAAGACGTGTGATGCCTGTCATCAAGTTGATACGACGTAAAGACAATCAGTGGCGACGAGTTCCAGTATAAAAAGACCTGAGGCAAACGATAGGTTTAGTGTTGTGTGCTCCTGAACGTCCAAAGATGGCCCCACCAAGAAGTGCACTCCGTCACCATCGTCGTTCTTCTGTCCAAAAAGGGAAAGGAAAAAGAAAAGGACAGTCTCGTCATCCAAAAAAACACTTAGTCAAACATCGACGTCACCCCCAGGAAAGACACACTCGTTGAAAGAAAAGAAGAAGTCACCAAAGAGAAGGATGGTTGCGTAGTTTTTTATTACCACACATGATCAAAACTCTTAAATCTATTTAAATCTATGACCACTAGCCAAAATAAGATAAAAGGACGCATGTGAAGCCATGAACTTTAGTGTATGTTGTGCACCAAAAGATGTCTCCTCATCGTCGTTCTAATGTCCAGAAAGGAAAAAGAAAAGGACAGTTTCGTCATCCGAAAAAACGTTTAGCCAAACATAGACGTCACCCCCAGAAAAGACACACTCGTCCAAAGAAAAGAGGAGTCACCAAAGAGGAGGATTCTTTGGTGATTCTGGAAAACACATCGTCAACTTTATGACGAAGCGATAGTCCCCCAAAAAGGATAAAAGACCGTGTGACAAGTCGTCGACGTTAGTGTATTTTTTGCTGTGTGCCACGGATCCAACGAACCAACCGAGAAAGATGTCACCCCAAAAAAGACATTCTTCTTCTACCCCTAAAGGAAAGAAAAGGAAAAGCACTGCCACCTCGTTTAGCCAAACATTGGGACATGTTGTCCGTCCTGTCCAAAGCTCCTCCACCCATGCGAAAAAAAACTCATTCAAACTGCCTCCAAAGACGTCATCGATACCATCTGCGAATGTTGTCTGAATGTCTTGAAAGGCACGATACCTTTGTTTAAACATCAGAAAGAATGCTTAGCCAAACATCGACACGTTCTTCCCCAAATAGTCCAAAAGAAAATACCTATTGGTCAAAAGAAAAAGATGTTGGTGCAACGCGAAGGAATTCTGACCTTTTTACGCATGTTACTGAAAGGAGTAATGGGCACAATAGGAGGACCCTTACTGTAAGGAGTAACGGGAACAATAGCAGGACCCTTGCTGAAAGGTCTATTGGGAAACATCCTGGGAGGATGAAGATAAAAAGGTCCAAGAAGAAAAAAGGGACCTTTGGAGTCAAAAGATCTCAGACGTGATCCTTGAAATCCGATGGAAGAACGAAAACTGGCTTTAGTGCCTTACAAACGATGGATGGAATACCATCGGCGGCAAGAACAACGAACCCCGCATTTACCTCCCAATCCTCATTTGACCGAGATGTCCCAGTTACAACACGAACTGCAGTCATTGATGGATCGCAGCGATTTGTCAGAAACGGAAAAATCTTAACGGTACGGTCAATTTCTGCAACGACTGCAACTCTTTCACCAGAATGCTTTAGACGAAACAGCTCTACCCACTCTGAAAGATTTTAAGGCCTTGATGAAAAGTCCATCACCACCACCACCACCACCACTATCCCCAGTAATCAAGACAGAAAGTCCACCACCACTAGTCCCAGTGATCAAGACAGAAAAGGAAGAAGAGCTTTAAACTCCACCAGAAAAAGTACGCAAGTAAACAACACCACTTACATCCAGAATTGGTTGGATTAAAAAGATGATGGCTACCCCTTCTTCCTCAGAAGAGAAAAAGAAAGAAGGGAAACCAGAAGTGAAACAAGAACTGATTACCCCAGTTCAGACATCTGCCTCCTCGACATCTATCGCTCGTCGGACACGTAAAGCATTACAATCCAAGAAAATACCACATGAAGAAAAGAGGAGCATCAGTGAAGAGTGGATCACTTATTAAAAAATGGAGAAGGTGTTAGCCAGCATTTGCTACGATCCATCCCATCCTGCAGGTTACGGAGGAGTTCAGAAATTGTGTCGTGCTGCCTAAACTAAACTGGAAAGTGTTCGTTTACCTCAAGTGCAACGATGGTTACAAGAACAAGCCACGTACACCTTACACAAACCCATTCGACGAAAATTTTCCAGACGTCGGACCCGAGTGGAGGGCATCGATCATCAATGGCAAGCCGATTTAGCTGATGTCTCTCCTTTGGCCACCTACAATCGTAGTTACAAGTATTTGTTTTGAGTCATCGACGTCTTTTCCAAATTTGCTTGGATCGTGCCATTGACTTCCAAATCGAGCAGTGAGTTAGTGCGAGCCCTCAAACTGGTATTGAAACAAAGCGGTTGTCACCCTCTTCGATGGCAAACTGACAAAGGCAACGAATTTCTGAACCAAGCTTTCCAAAAAGAATTGAAGAAACGTGACATTCATTTTTTTACCACCGAGAATCCCGAAACCAAAGCCAGTATCGTGGAACGTTTTCAACGCACCTTGAAAGAACGCATGTGGAAATATTTTACGCATCAACACACTCTCAATTACATCGACGTCTTGCCACACCTCGTCCAATCGTACAACCAATCTTACCATCGGAGCATCGGAAGTGACTCCCGACAACGAAGTGACCGTCCTCGAGCGCCTTTATGGTACGTCCCCGACAGTGACTGTCCCCAAGAAAGGTGGAGTGTTGGCATCAGGAGATTGGGTACGGATTGGCAAAATCGAACGCACTTTCGACAAAAGTTACTTACCCAACTGGACCACCAAATTGTTTCGTGTCACCAAACGTGTGCGTGGCCGTCATCCTCCCGTCTATAAATTGGAAGACATGAACGGGGAAGTGTTAAAAGGAACGTTTTACTTGCCCGAGGTACAACGTGTGACCAAATAAGAAGACGACGTGTACGAGATCGAAAGCATTCTCGATCGAAGAACCCGAAAAGTGGGAAAACGACGTGTCCAAGAAGTCAAAGTACATTGGAAAGGATATCCTCCCAGTTTAGACTCTTGGATCGACGCTTCGCAACCCATCGACTATAAAAAGAAGTGACCATCATGCCCTTCAACACAGCCTCAGCTACTGCAGTAACCACTCCGTCGCCCAGTTCTTCTCTGCAAGATGTACAAAAGCAACCCTTGTGGGTGTGGTTTGGAGAACGTGTGCCTAAACGCAAAACGTCTCTTTCTGCCAAATCTTTGTGGTGTATTGTGTCATCGGTGCTGCCATTGCCAATTTGAGTTTGCAACAAAGAGACAAACAAGTGTGGACCATTTTACTTAGCAGTTGCATTGGTTACCTTCTTCCCAATCCGTCTCTGAAATATTCCTCCAACGGAAACAACAACAGGAGTCTTGTATCCAACGTTAGTCCCCTTCCAATAGTCACCCTAACCATCCTCTTTTAGACACGCCTCTGACTTCCAGTGACTCCTCGAACAATAGAACTTTGGAATTATGAACAACCAATTTTACTTAACGTTACCCAGTGACAGATCCATGGAGGTGTTTCCCAATAACACCTTATGCTGTTACACGGCCAAATTACCTCAGGCCATCCAATTGTATCACGAAGCCCATTGGGGAGTGGCTTTAGTGCAAATGATTCACACTACACCAATCAAAAACATCGTCGAAAATCAAAACACTTTTACGGTAGAAGTTTATGACGATCTAGTGCAACAACACTTGGATGAACGTAGCAGTGTAGCTGACTATGAAATCACAAGGCCCCAAAACTAAACGATTCACCTATCGGTTGACCACTCCTGCAGGTTATTATTTTATGTGGTCAACATTTGGTGAACACGATTTCTACCAAATTCAATGCCGTGTTTTCCAAAGCCTTGGAGAGAACCAGAAAACGTATCACCCTCGAGTACCATAAAATAGCTCGTCGTCTATTGATGAAATTTTCAGAGGACAAAGTATTGGCCATTACATTTTGTCCTGAATTGTATGATATTTTAGGTGGAGACACCAAGTTGATCAAGATGAAAAACGAAATACCAGCCATTACTGGCAACTTGGATTTTGCGGAATATTTTAGGTTCCCTGTAGAAATGAACCAAGGACTGAATTTGATTTTTGTGTACTCCGATGTGGCGGAGTACAACGTGGTGGGACACACCTCAGTACCGTTACTGCGTGTGACTCCTTTCAAAGTGGATTCTGCCACGGCTGCTGACGAGGACGGAGGAAACACCAATAACGTTCACCGCGAATTTGTACATCATCACTCTTTGCCCTTCAGTAAGTCTTATTTCGACACTGTCAACATTACTATAAAAGGAGATATGGGACAAAATATTCCATTCACCAAAGGGAAAGTCACAGTGAAACTCCATTTTCGAAAACGATTACTCTAACTTTTTGTCAGTCATGTATCCTGTGTACCAAGGAGTCGCTCGACAGCGAGGACATGGTTTAGGAGATATGCTCAAATCAGCCTTTCGTACAGTGGCTCCCGTTTTGAAACCGATGGTGACACGAGGATTGAACGCCTTGAAAGATGCCGCGTTGACGCACGGAAAAGAATTTCTCCAAAATGTCATCGTTGACAACAAAACCCCAAAGAAGCTTTCTTGAGAGCAAGCAAAAATGTCTTGCTTCAAACGGGTAAAGACATTTTGGGCCGGAGAGTAACTCCTATAAATGCCCTGCGTGATGCCGAGTCAGACATTCCTGCTTCCCTGACGCCACAGCAAGGACAAGGCAGAAAAAGACGACGAAAACACCCTTTCAGAGGACTTCACACCCCTAGAGCTAGAAAGACTAAGAAAAGAAAAACTGTCCGAGAGTTAGACGTTTTTGATTATTAAATCAGAGAAAATGATGCACCGAGGGTTATGCGCTTGTTCCAAGTCGGAACTGGATCTGTTTGCCACGCCACCCACCATGATGACGATGCAAGAATCCCAATGGGTCGAATTTCATCCCGTCTCCTCTTTGACGGATTCACCTCCCGTCGAGTTTGAAATCAAAGGACAACCCTATGATTACATCGATCTGAATAGCAGTTACTTGTAACTAAAACTCAAAGTGATCAAAACCGACAACACCAATCCGGGTGCCGATGCTAGAGTAGCTCCCGTCAACAATTTCATGCATTCCTTGTTCAACGAAGTGGATTTGTACTTGAATAACAAACTGGTCAGCAGCAGTATGGATACTTACCCTTACCGAGCGTATCTGGAAAATCTCTTGACGTACGCCAAGAACACTCATCTGGATGCTTGCGTGGTATGGAAACCTGACACCACAAGTGAAGACACTTTTAACGACACAGCCCTGACAGTCGATGACGATCCTCACAATGTGGGCTTTAACGACCGTCGAAGGAAAATCCTACTAGGTCGTAATTTAGAACTGATGGATCGTTTGCATTTGGACATGTGATTGCAAGACAAGTATTTGCTGAACGGAGTGGATATTCGCCTGAGACTCAATCGCAGCAGTGTCGCTTTCCATTTGATGGCTCATGCCAACGAGTACAAAACCATCATCCAAGAAGCCAGACTTTAACTGCGCCTCGTAGAAGTGTTACCTAAAGCGGGAAACGACGTCAGTCACACATTGAAGAGATCGACCGCCATGTATCCGATACGACACGTAGAGGTGAAAACGTTCACCATTGCTGCTGGACTCCGATCCAAGATCAAAAATCATCTGTTCCAAGGACAGTTACCCAAACGTTTAATCGTTGGTATCGTCAGCAACGCAGCCCTCAACGGAGCCCACGATCAAAATCCTTTCCAGTTTAAGAACTACAAAGTGTCCAAGATGGAAGTCAGTCGCGATGGCAAGACCTTGTGTACCAGACCCATCGAACCTAACATTGCCCAGAAAAATTACTTGAGATCGTACTTGTCTCTTTACGAGGCTACGGGGCAACTAAGAACCAACACCAGTCACGGTATTTCGTGCGAAGATTATGTAGGAGGTTACAATTTGTGGGCCTTTGATTTCACTCCAGACCAAGGCAGCGACGAGGGACATTTCCACCCTATAAAATCGGGTCAACTGCGTGTGGAACTTCAGTTTGCAGAAGCTCTTACCGAGACGGTCAACGTCATCTTGTATGCCGAATTCGATAATACCATCAAAATCAACAGTTTGAGAGAAGTCATTCTAGACTATTAGAAACTATGGAAGACTCTTATCCCTCTTTGAACGGTAGAGAATCTTTGGAAATGGAATGGGAGGATAGCGTGAAAACAGAACCCCAAGACCAAGACAAAGAGGAAGAGGTAGTGGACAAGTCCAGATGGCCAGAACAAGAACAACATTTAGTGTCCTGTTTTGCTAAACACTAGGCGGATGAAATTACGGAACTGACCAAGAGACATTGTTATGGATGTCAAAACGATCATCCCAGTCAAATTCAACACGATAAATATCTAATGATGAATCAAGAAGAAAAATTGGACGAGTATCTGGACGACGCTTGGAGTCTCATCTCGGAAGAAACAGTGTTGCATGAGTGGTATAAAGGCTTGCGTGATCATTCCTGCCCTCCATTGACTACTCTAGAGATCTATCGCATCGAAGCTCTCGTATTCCTGAGTGAAGAGACGAAGCGAAGAAACGGCTACTGGACAGAGCTTTTCAAGCTAAATGTCAGGATTGAATTGATGACTTATCATTACCTGTGGAAACAGAAACAAGAAAAAATGGGTACCTGGGAACTTTACTACCTTTTGAACAACAGTTCGTATACTGCTTCTTGGAATCCTGTCGTGTGCGCTAAAGATGAACTACTTCATCGGAAACCTCAAGACCATCAAGCTTATGTCATCAACACGGACGACAGTCATCTCCCAGGAACTCACTGGGTTGCCGTCTACTTCCCTCAAGAGGATCGTGTGGAATATTTTGATTCGTATAGATTACCCCCTTTGGAAGACGACATCAATGACTTTATGAGAAGCAATACCCTGACGACATGATTCAATGATGTGAAATTACAAGGCACAGATTCCATGGTGTGTGGACAATGTTGTGTGTATTTTCTTCATCAACGCAGTCTTGGATATCCTTTAGAACATTTAGTGACTTATTTTGATAGTAACTCTTCTAGAAACGATGAGAAAGTAGATCGATGGTTTTGTGACCATTATGGCTATCTTTTGTCTTTAGCTAGGAAACGTAGTGTACATCAATGGCCTCATGACTTCCATCAGTGGAAATCTCACATGGTTTCAGAACGTTGTCAACCTTGTCAAAAATAATTTGTTTGATGTTATTGTTACTTCTTGGTGGTTAGTTGTTGGTTGAATAAAAATGTTGTGTTTTGAAAAAAATGTGTCTGTTGTTTGTTTTCAAAAAGCACTGTGAATATATGATCTTTGACTTTCTCTCTATCCCTCACCATGACATTCGCTATGATAACGTTCCGACACTAAAACCGAGTAGGGATGTTTTCTATCGTGTCCGCGTTTGAACCATATAAAACGGGTTGGTCTCCAATCTGGTCATCCACTGTTGACTCGTCAACCTATGAAGATGCCTTCCAGACTAGCCAAGCTGAACGAAGCTTACGTCAATTTACATCGTGTCAGGCTAAACCTGATACCTAAGCCTGAAGAGATAGAGAATGTCAGGATGTTAGCCATAGCCCAAGACCTAATAGAAGAGGGCTTCAGAGAGGAAATCAAGAAAGAACAAGAAGAATGGACAGAGAAGTACAGACTTCAGAAGCAGAGAGAACAGCAACAACAACAGCAGCAGCAACAGCAGCAGCAGGAAGAACCAGACAGAGGTTTTGTCGACTGCCGTGTAGCCACCAAAGAGTTCTTCTTCTCTTTCCGCAGAAGCAGACCGTATAGGAGAGCCTGCTGCCAGACGGGGACGCAATCTTAGACAGTAAAAAAAGATTGCCATCACTTCCCGTCAACAAAAAAGCAGCCCTTTTCAGGGCTACCCCAATACTCTCGGAAAGACATACTAATTCACTTGCCAAAACAAATTTAGGTGTTTGTTTGTTTAAAAAAATTAGAAGTGCGTCTATAGGCACTTCGTTTCTTTCGTCAGTAAAACAAATCCACCCTTTGTTTCTCTGTCTTGTCAAATCGTGCATGTCTGTGTTTGTAAGTAAAAAAGTCAACGTGAGTGTTTCTTTTAGGTCCGCGCGTTTGATGTTTTGTTTTTAGTTATGGTAAGTTTTGGTGAAAGGAATGTTTTCCTTCACTTTCGTGCTCCAGGAATATAAAGCAGAGCACTCGTGAGTCTGGCTACCATTGTTGACTAGTCAACTTAAAAGAAGATGAGCAGACTACAAAACCGTTGGAACTCCAGATTCACCTGGAGCATACCAGGCGCCTTCTAGATGAGTTGGCTATGGAGGCGGTACAGGAGGAAGCCAGGTTAAAAGAAGAGGAGGAGAAAAATAGGAAGGAAGAAGAAGATGAAAAGAAGAGAGGGATCCTGCCTCACCTCATGATTAGACTTGTCTGTGAGGTCAAACCTGAGGTGAAGACGTCTACACAACCACTATCAACACCGCAGCCACTACCAGTACCACAACGACCGAGAGCCGCTGTCCCTCAAATTGAAAATTGGGAGGAGGAGGCCTTGTAGGAGTTGGAGAGACAGCGGCAAGAGTGGGAGCCGCAGCTTCAGCAACATCATTTCAGGGTGTGTAATAGAAGAAGGAGGGAATAAATGTTCACTATCTCTCAGACTGAAGACTGGAATAATGAAGCTAGTCAAGCTCCCTCTGCGCTCCCATCCACACGCATCATTTGGGAGCAGGACTGGAGCCGACGTTGCGTCTGTGGGGTCAGACCTAGTAGGTGCCACCATTAGCCAGATGCAATTGGAGTTCAAAGAAATAAAACCCTTCTCAGAGTTAACAAAATCTCTAGAAAAGAGAGACTATTAAAGTTGCCAATTTGTGTGAATGTAGAATAGTGTGACTATAAACACTCACTCCTTTACTGTTGTGTGTGTGTGCGTGTGTGTGTGTGTGTGTGTGTGTGTGTGTGTGTGTGTGTGTGTGTGTGTGTGTTTCTTCTCTTCCTTCGTTTGTGTGGATAGTAAAGTGTGTCTGTTTTATGCATTCTCGTACGTTGGTGTGGATAGCAAATATGGTGTGTTTTATGCATTCGCGTTCGCTGGTGTCTACAGTATAGTGTGTATGTTTTATGCAATCGCGTTTGTTGGTGTGGATATTATAGTGTGTATGTTTGATGCATTCGCAATCGTTGGTGTGGATAGTAAATATGGTGTGTTTTATGCATTCGCGTTCGTTGGTGTGTATAGTATAGTGTGTATGTTTTATGCATTCGCGTCCGTTTGTGTGGATAGTGTAATGTGTGTGTTTTATGCGTTCGCGTCCGTTTGTGTGGATAGTAAGTATGGTGTGTTTTATGCGTTCGCCTAGCGTTTGAGTGGATAGTAGATAATGTGGTGTTTTATGCATTCTCGTCCGTTTGTTTGGATAGTATATGTGGTGTTTTATGCATTCTCGTCCATTTGTGTGGATAGTATATGTAGTGTGTTTTATGCATTCTAGTCCATTGGTGTGGATAGTATAATGTGTGTGTGTTTTATGCGTTCGCGTCCGTTTGTGTGTATAGTAGATGTGTGTATTTTATGCGTTCGCGTCCGTTTGTGTGGATAGTATAATGTGTGTGTTTTATGCATTCTCATTCGTTGGTGTGGATAGTATATATGTGTGTGTTTTATGCGTTCTCTTTTGTTGCTGTGGATAGCATATTGGTGTGTGTTTTATGCGTTCTCGTCCGTTGCTGTGGATAGTATATAGGTGTATGTTTTATGCATTCGCGTACGTTGGTGTGGATAGTATATATGTGTGTGTTTTATGCATTCTCATTCGTTGGTGCGAATAGTATATATGTGTGTGTTTTATGCGTTCTCGTCCGTTTGTGTGGATAGTGTAATGTGTGTGTTTTATGCGTTCGCGTCCGTTTGTGTGGATAGTAAGTATGGTGTGTTTTATGCGTTCGCCTAGCGTTTGTGTGGATAGTAGATAATGTGATGTTTAATGCGTTCGCGTCCGTTTGTTTGGATAGTATATGTGGTGTTTTATGCATTCTCGTACGTTTGTGTGGATAGTATATAAGGTGTGTTTTATGCATTCGCGTTCCTTGGTGTGGATAGTATATAGGTGTGTGTTTTATGCATTGTCATTCGTTGGTGTGGATAGTGTAATGTGTGTGTTTTATGCGTTCTCGTCCGTTGGTGTGGATAGTGTAATGTGTGTGTTTTATGCGTTCTCGTCCGTTTTTGTGGATAGTAAGTATGGTGTGTTCTATGCGTTTGCCTAGCGTTTGTGTGGATGGTGGATAATGTGATGTTTTATGCGTTCGCGTCCGTTTGTTTGGATAGTATATGTGGTGTTTTATGCATTCTCGTCCGTTTGTGTGGATAGTATATATGGTGTGTTTTATGCATTCTCGTCCGTTGGTGTGGATAGTAAGTATGGTGTGTTTTATGCATTGTCATTCGTTGGTGTGGATAGTAAGTATGGTTGTTTTTTGCGTTCTCGTGCGTTTGTGTGGATAGTATATATGGATGTTTTATGCGTTCGCCTAGCGTTTTTGTGGATAGTAAGTATGGTGTGTTTTATGCGTTCGCCTAGCGTTTGTGTGGATACTAGATAATGTGGTGTTTTATGCTTTCGCGTCCGTTTGTGTGGAAGGTATTTGTGGTGTGTTTAATGCGTTCGCGTCCGTTTGTTTGGATAGTATATGTGGTGTGTTTTATGCATTCGCGACAAAGACCCTTTTCAGGGCCACTACACTGCCTCGAAAAGATTTAATCTTTCTTGCCCAAAAAGAAATTTTTAGTTGTTGTATAATTTATGTTTAACTCACAAAAACATTATTCTCTGTTGCAAGTGTCCAGTACCGTGACGTCACCTTACCTGTTCCATTCCTATTGTTCCCATACAAAATTCCCATTGACGCTATAGTGTCCCAGGGTGTGCCATTTGACGCTTAAAATCTTGACGCTGTAGTACAAAGTAGGGTCCCGTAATGCTAATTCCCATTGACGCTATAGTATCGCTTATTTTAATTTTTTATTTGCAATTTTTCAGTTTCCGCGAAGGTCGGTTTGAGTTTAAATAATTTCAGTACTACTTTAAGTCTTGGTAACATTTTTAAAATTTATCTATGGATTATTTTCAGTCTCCGCTAAAGTCCGGTGCAATTTCAGAATTTAGTGCTACACTTTGTCTTTGCCATTTCTGACAACCAAAACATCTGGCTAGTTATCAGTTTCCATTCAAGTCCGCTAAATGTTTCGGAAATTTAATGCAATATTTTAAGTCACGGCAATCTGAATACAATCTTCGGGAGTTTTTCTCAGTCTCCACTAGAGTTTGGGATATTTTGGTAATCTTAGTACTACTTTTAGACTAAACAAATATAATTTAATCTTCAGGGATATGTTCAGTCTCAGTTAAATTCTTGGACAATTTCGTAATTTTAGCGTTACTTTTAGTCACAGCCATTTGAATATTAATGTTCCAGATTTTCTCAGTCTCCACTGTAGTCCGGGACAATGTCGTAATTTTAGTACTACTTTTAGTCTAAACCAATGTAACCTAATGTTCAGGGACATATTTAGTCTCCGTTAAATTCTGGGACAATTTCGTAATTTTAGCGTTACTTTTAGTCACATCCACTTTGGCGTTAGTCTTTTCCTTGATTATAACTATTTATAGCATCATTATAATTATGCAAATTTATGAACACCGTCAACATAATTTCAGGTCTAGGTAA